>VCNE01001675.1:0-95379 GCA_009869805.1 Oncopodura yosiiana
ATTTTCAATATTATGGTCAAAATACAAAAGTATTTTAAATACTTTTCGCTCTTGCATCCCCAAAATACTAAATACAAAATACTTTGCTCCAGAACTCAAAATACAAATTACAAAATACTAAATACTTTTTTCAAATAAAAGTATTTGAAATACAAAATACAAAAGTATTTTAAATAGTATTTTAAATACTTGGTATTTAAAATACCGGTATTTTGCCCAGCTCTGCCTACCACCTAGATAGTGTACTAGAAGGATTCAGATTTTGGATAGGCAATGGTTTATGCAAATTATATAATGTAAATATCAAATAAATATATGAACTTTTTGTTCTCATAAGTAAACAATCAAATGCCAAAATTAAAAACAACTAAATTTTTTCTATTTATCTTTCGAAAGTTGCTTATAGTTTTTAAAAAAACGACGACGATGGGTTAAATAAAAAGACCTAATCTATAAATCTATCTCCATGTCATAGATATATTTAGCTGGGCAAAGCCCAGCTTATACTACACGTTTAAAAGAAACCTGCTGTAAGATATATTGCTTTGTCTGCTAATAATCTTGCACAAATCGACTTACTACTAGTAAATAAGTTACAAATTTTCGTCTTATTGTATGTATATATATAGATATTGCAAATGGTCTCTAAGAAAGATGGCAGAGGAAAAAAGGTCATGGAGTACCTCGTACATTTCCAGGTAAGTACTTACTTTGGTATTTAATGATAAAGATAATTATTGAAAAAAATGTCCACATTCCTAAAACAACTTTAAGAATAATAACAATGAATAATTAGGGCTGGAACTCATCATGGGATCGCTTTGTTCCTGAGAGCTTCGTACTTAAAGATACGGAGAAAAATCGTGAATTACAAGAAGATCTAAATGAAAAAGCACAAGTATTGAAGTTAGTGCAATAGAAATCTAATCAGCTTTATTTTTTGATGATCATTAGTATCAATGACATTTTGTTTTTATTCAAAATATAGGAAAAAGGGAAAGAAGCGAACGATCAGTGATGTAATCCGATCTAGTATTGAGGCTGGTGGTAGTGGTAGAGCATCTGATTCAGACTGGTCAAGTGATGAGCCAATGACTGAATCATCTTCTGAAGGTTGGCTACTAATATATATCATTGATTTTTAAAATCGTAATAAATTTTACGTCCCACAGTAGAAAAAAAAACAATATTATATTTTGTTGTGAATAATATAGAGGAAGATGGAACCAAGAAAGAAGCTTATCCTTTGGTTATTCCAGAGAATATGAAACGATATTTGGAGGAAGATGGTTATGCTATTAATGTAGAGGGAAAGGTATATTATATTATAAAAAAACTCTCAAGTAACGGAAACATTAAATTATTTTATTGCTTTTGTATATATAGCTTCCGCAGGTTCCTATTGAACCAAATATAGTAGAAATCTTGGAAAATTATGTTAAAAACTTTGGATTTACTGAATTATCTTCATGGAGTCAAAAAAAAGAAAATTTAACAAATAATTTATCAACATTAGCAAATGCAAGTACTTCAGGAGCAAGTTCTAGCACATCTGCTACTACTAAGGATGCATCTGCTAAAACTAATAGTAATGCTGCTAACAATAATGTAATTGATGAAGACCTCCAAAAAGTCTTTCGACGTGTAGGACTTTTACAAGAAATTGTTGATGGAATTCGACTCATGTTTGATTTTCTCTTTAGTCGAATTTTGCTGTATGGAAATAAAAACGAACTAAAACAATATAGAATTGTTATGAAATCAGAACGACCTTGTGCTGTACAACGTCAATTGAAGTAAGTATTTTATAAACTTTTATTTTATTTAATTAATTTGCATATAATCTATTTCTTTATTTTGAAAACTTTATATATAGTAATATTGCTACAAGAGAAGATCAAGCTACAAGAGAAGCATCAACAGAAGATCATGCTATAAGAGAAGAGATTCCTTTGGTTGAAAATACTGATAATCAAGCATCATCTCCAGATAGTGTTGAATTTATGGAAGAGGAAGATAAACGAATTGCCCTCACAAGTATTGATCTTCGTTTTGTTCCAGACGATGGTAGTGCAGAACAAGTTATCCTTGATGAAAAGGACATTATAATTGAAGATGGTTACATAATTGTTGGGGGTGTTCGTTATAGTGAAGAGGATCTTCTACGAGATGAAGATGAATTCCAAGAAAATGGTGATTTTGAATCTCATAAAAAGGAAGCTATTAGATCTGCATATCAATTCACAAAGTTGGCTAGAACAGGCGGAACTTCTGCTTCTGATAACATTGACTTAGAAAAAAAGCAGTGGGGTCCAGATCTAGAGATGAGACTTGTTGCTGAGCTTGAGGAGCTTGAGAAACTTGAATATGAAATGAAAAAAACTCTTCCTGAGCAATCACCAAAGAGTGAGAGCAAAATGATTGATGAATGCTTTTTGAGATTAGGAGGTGAAAATCTTCTTCAAGAAGAACGCGAAAAGAGTCGGGAACGAGCCAAGGAAATGCTTGAAAAATTGAAGAAAGAATTTAATTTTGATCCAAATAGTGGGCCTAACCCGGATTACGTAGCAGCAATAAAAGCTTATGGATTGGGTTTAGACTTGGACGCAGATGAACTCCAGATTAATGAATCAAGTACAGCAGCTGATAATAATAATGAAAATGATGATGATTCATCAGTTGAAATAATTAGTGAACCAGACTTGACATTAGGTTTAGGTGAGTTCTGTTTTTTTACATTCCTTAGGTTACAAATAAAATAAATAATACAAATTCATGATTCAATGGAAAACAGGAAAAGATTATACATTTTCTGAAACTGAATCTGAAGAAAGTGATGGTTTTGTTGAACGATTACTTAATGAAGCTGAAATTGAAGAAGAAGACGACGATGACCAAAGCATTCCATATGATCCATCCGAATGTATAGCCAATATTAGTGCGTGTGCCAATCAAAGTCGTAAAGAAGATGAAGAGGAAGCCAGAAAAACTGGGAAACCTATTGATGAAAATGATGATAATGAAAGTAGTACCAATTCTAGTGGAAATGAAGATCAAGCATCAAGTCATTGTAGCAGTTCTACTAATGATGATGGTAGTGGTAATTCAGTCATCTCATGTGAGAATAAGGAGGCGTCTGATGGATGCAGTTGTCAAACAGTAACTGATTTGAGTTCATCGGATACAGCTCCAGAGGATGTTGATTACAGCTTTAATAATACAGAATTCCATTCAATAAAGACTAATATAATGACTGCAGCTAAAAGGTAAAAATTAAGTTATACTTTTATTGGCACTCTATTATAAACTTTTTTTTATTAAAAAAAATTATTGCAGTGCATATGCTGAGGCCGTCAAGCAAGTTTCAAAGGAACCATCAAAAGATGGTGAGCCAATTGATCCAATACATCATTTACCTTTTTCTTTGTGTTTTCCAAGAAAACAAAACTGGACTCCTGTTACATCAACTAATAAATATGTCAATCAATTTTCTATAAACCTACTCAACTGGCGATTGCTTCCAGAGAGTGCATATTCAGAATTGCCAGCGAATCCATCTCTCATGTATGGTGTTATTCATCTCATGCGACTTTTTGGTAAATATTTATGATAGATTGATTCAAAATGATTCAAAATTTTAATATAATTTTGTATTCTTTAGTACGAATGCCAGAAGTTTTGAGTAAAACTGATATTCCACGAGGCAAGTTGAAGGTCGTTGTCTACCATATTAATAGATTGATTGTGTAAGTGTTGACAGACATATTTAGTTTAAACTACTCAAAATTCTTAGTCAGTGATGATGTTTCTAATTAAATATTTGTTATTTTATAGGAGCATGTGTGAGAGTGATTCATTATTTTCCAAGGATCTTTACCTCCCAGTGAAGGAGCTTGAGAAAATGTGGCGTGATAAAGGATATATAAAATGATTATTTATGTCTGCTAATTGAGAATTAAATGGTATCTATGTATTACAACTCATCTCATCATTATCACATGTCGATATAATTCTCAATTTGTTGCTGTTAAATGTATCATTATAAAGTATTGTTAAAAATAAACTTTAACTTTGTAATACGCCCGATATTAATGATATTCTAATAGTTTGTTTGTATTTACTATTAAAGTATTTAATTGCATTACTATTTTCATATAAATACATACATATGCACTAAAGGTTACAGTATATTTACTTTATAAATCTGGAATTATGCTCATCTTGTCTCATTCTTGTAATTTCTTTTTGAGTAACATCAAGTCATGAAACTGTTGATTGATAACTTCAAGCTCAGAAATTGTATTGAGTCTTTCCACAATTTGATTCAATGATGAACGAAAACTTTGTTGTGCACTTTTCAAAGAAGGAGATGTAAGTAGGCCAAATTGTTTAGTGAGTCTTTTACTTTCCTCACTAATATCTAACTCTGATGATAATAAGGATCGACTAACTAATGATGATGAATTTTTTGACATTTTCTCAGAAGCTACAGTAATTACAGCAACGTAGTCGTCTGTTTCTTCAGTAGGTAAACTAGACTTAGTAACAGAATTTGATCCCATTAAATATCTTGATTTTGCGACATGCCAATATCCGTTTTTTATAGTTTGTTCATTTGTTAAACTCAAATTGATATAATCTTGAATTAATTCCAGTTTCCGAACAAGAAGAAAATCTAGTTTCTTACAAACAGAATCATAAGAAGAATCAACTTGTTCATCGTCCATTGAATTCATCTTTTTACTGAAACAATAAATTTTTACACAATAAGACTCAAACTCGATTCATTAATTCATAAGCAATTAATAATTGCAAAAGATAACACGTACCTGTGAAAAATACTGTCGAACTTTCCAAGCTTATTCGGTACAAAAATCAACTACAGAATATAAAATATTATAATTTTTCTTTTCGACGTTTTTCAGTACAAAATTAGATCAGTCAGGAAGGAATAGAATAAAAACCATTGCTTAGCGGTTAGGTTCCTCCCTAACAATGGGGTAAGTTGATACTGATTTCTGAAGAAAAAAGAATTTATCATGCTTTTAATTATTATCATGAATTATGATTGTTTCATGAGATTGAATGAGAATGAGTCATTTTGAGTTTTCATGAGATTATTATAATGCAATACGTACGATAAAAAAGATAAAATTCACAAGCTAGAAGTAATTGACAATCATAATTTTGATATTACATAAAATATAATCTATATATTACTAATAATAAAATCAAAAATCTTAGCCATAGATAGGCAATATAACCACTAAGTTTCAAAATTCCTACTGAGATAGTGTCAAGTCGCATTTCTATGATTTCATTGTTGGAAATTTTTGAAAATTATCTGAATTAAGTAAGATTTATTTATAAAATAATTCTGCTAATTAAAATTATTGTAATCAGCCACTAACTAATCTATTTGTTTTCTTGAAAATTTTTAGACAATCAGGTCATCTAAGAAAATGAGTGATACTGACATTTCACCACTAACACTAAATCGTTCCTTATATTATGAAGAAACTGGAACTTTCTTTCAGCGAGTATTTGTCATTACAGTTGGACTTTTACTTGTTCCATTTCTCATGCCTTTACTTAACATTGTAGCTGCTTTTGTAACATATTGGCTGTATGCATTGCTGGCTGGAATTATTTTGTTTCTAGCCATCTTTAATTTTCTCAACTACTTCTTCAAGTTTCTAACAATGTTATGGAATTATACTGATGATAGAGGCAATCGTCCACCACAAGTACTGCCTCCAACAAGTCGTCCTCCTCCTGGAAATTAATAGCATATTCTATATAGCTTAAAATAATTCTTATATTGGTGTATATATACATTCATTTGTCATATTATTGTATTAAGAAAATCGTAAAAAAATTGTGAAAGTGTAGCTACTAAAAGTTGTTATATACAATGTGTAAGTTTTTTTCTGTAAATTCCAATTAAAAAAGCACAATTAGTATATTGTATGGTATAATGCCACTGGTACTATTATTGGCTATATAGTCTTATTATATGTTATTGGAATACGACATCAAATTTAGGGAGACAATTATGATAATATCTTTTACTTTGAAGAGCAGACAGGTTGTTTGACAATATGACGCATCTATCTGCTGTATACGGCCATTTCTATGTGTCGTTTTGACAGTGACATTTGCAGTTAGAAACTTGGAAATAGCTATTTGAATGTTACGTGTTTTTTTATATTTAAACATATATTTTCCCTTTTTTTGCAACCCCCTACAAAAGCTCTAGATTGAAGTTGAAGTGGTCCTAAAGTCCAATGTTATGATATAACCTTGTCCAGTTCCAGTAGTAGTCCACTCAAATAGGACACACAGCATAACATACATAAAGGTGTGAATATATTTAGTAAAGAATTCTAGTTATACTATGAGGGCATAACTTCACAACAAACATATATATACAGAATTTGCATGGTATACAAAGTAGAAAAGATGTGTAGAAAGTATGTAAGAAAATAAGGAACCACCTTTCTCTAAGTGAAAGCACTATACTAGCCAGCTCAAGACTCGGGCACAGTTCAAAAAAATGATATGATTCTCAATATACTCAATATCAATGTATACAAGCTAAAAGTGACTGCCTATTTCTTCTTTTTTTTCCTACAAAGTCTCAGTGCTTTACTAGCTTTTTAGTAGACATCATTAACTTGAAATTGAACTAAAAGTGTAGAAACCCAATAGAAAAAAAATCTGAAATTATTAGTGTATGAGTTTGAAAAGAAGAAAAGTGAGATTGTTCTTGAAGACTTAGCTACCAATTATGAGGCTTTTGTGATTTTTGGTTGACAAAGAACGGTAAGATATTTTTCTTCATTTTGATATACTTATAGCTCATAGTTAACAGAATTTAAAGTTGAAAAGTATTTAAGTATTATTCATCATCAACTTTTTCATCTGTTTGGTGTATGTGAGATAATAAGAACGAGCAGAGAGATTTTTCATATGTTTCATACTCTTTACTGTGTCTAACACAGTGTGTAAAAAGAAATTCAGTAAATAGTGCATTCTGAATTATAAATGGAAATAAAGTAATGTCAATGTTGCCAACACATTTCTATTCATGATAGAATTAGTGCATATACTTAGTACATCACTACACAAAGCATATTTAGTTAGTCCATGATGTCATTTCAAGTGGACTCGCTACTCTCTGTCTCTTCGTATTTGAATGGGTACTCATAGTACTCAACTAGATTTGCTTTATACAGGTGACACATTTGCATTCACTCTATGACATTCAAGATGTCCTTTTACTAATACATATTAAAAGTATTTCTCCAAATAAACATATATTTAGTGATTGTATTTCTACTACTTTCGTTATATAACTCACATGTAGTATTTTTTTACTTCTTACAGTAAACTTCTAGTAATATTGATATATCAAAAACCAAAAGAAATTGCTAGAATATATCCACAGAGCAACAGAGCTCTATAAACTTAAACAACAAGATGTTGCCAATTGTTTTAGCATTGGCCTGCTTAACTGGAATTCAAAAACAAAATTGTCCAAATCGCCCTATTCCCGTTTCTAACTGTAAGTCGTTACTACACATATATGCAAGTAGTAATTTAAAAGGTTCAAAACCATTTTATTTTTTTATTATATATACATAAGATCAATTAAAAAACATATGGAATCCAACTAATCCATATTTGGCAAGAAATTATGAAAATGGAACATGGGTGACGAGCAAAACAGGACCTGATATGAGAGCTCTTGTTGGTGCGACACTTAGAATTGGAGTAATACATGTAAGTCTATTCAATATATATATAGACTCTTTCTGTGTATATATAGATGAACTTTTTTTACATTGTTCTTATAATAAATATATGTAGGATCCACCATTTGCTAATGTCACATCAAATCCTGATGGTACAAATGTAACGGTTACAGGACCTGCAAGAATGATATTAGGTGTATTGAGAGAGACTTTGGGTTTTGATTGGGTATTGGTTCAGCCAAAAGATAATTTAAATGGGATTCTACAGCATGACTCCGGTAAATGGAATGGTTTAATGGACTTACTTATCAAAAAGGTAAGATTTTTTGTACAAATGTATCTTTAAAAAAGCAACGCGAGCTAATAGTATATTTACAATAGGAAGTGGATTTTGCTGTGTCGTACCTAAGTATGCTACCTGAAAGACAAGAAGTGATAGACTTTTCAAATTCATTTGGTGAAGAGAAATGGATGATTATGATGAGTCGACCTCAAGAAACGACTGATGGTGATGGTCTTGTGGCTCCCTTTCAAGCAGAGGTAAGAGATCAACCAGATTTTTTATATAATGTTTCATTCACAGAGATAAGTATATTGAGTAGAGAAAGCTAAAGTGCATAAATTTAAAACAAGGAAGAATAGAGAACATGCATATTATATACAATTTCATAAAAGTATTCACTGTAAAATACGTGGACATAACAAATATATTGATTTATACTTTTCAAAAACCGTCATATATGTACAAAGAGTACGTATGTAGATATAGTCACTTATCATTTTGATAGAGTTTATATATACATCCACACAGCGTATATGATTTAGCTCAATGTTGATGCACCTTTTAATAAAAATTATATGTATTTACTATAGTCAAGTTCTCAAAATTGTTTAGTACTATATAACCTAGAAAATATTTCTCATTTATTTCTCTTGCCCTCATATTAGCTTTTTGCTTGAACTGTCATGTCAATTCTTCATGGTATATTTACGTTCACATATATAGTCATCGTCGTCTCAATACGACGACAAATAAATATTCTCCCTTTAGTTTTTGCTTGCTCAGGTTTGTATTTAGAGTATACTTTGCTTTTCATATCTGTGAGTTGTCTGATGTTGCTGCTGTTGTTGAATTGTTGAATGTTTGTATCATATCAGTTTACCATCTCAAGAAAGAGTTACACATTTATGAATTTTTCAAAAGACCTTTATCATGTCTATTCTATATACTACTTATATATAGTATTCTGCCCTTTTTACATAAACCTGAATGGATATAATTCAAATGTTCAAAACCTTTGTTTTTTGAACATATTTTACTGTTATGTTGATTGTTATACTCATTTTATTTGGTTCACTTTCACTCCCATTTATATACATCAATTTTTTCTTAGGCTTATAAAAATGATGACTTTTATTATTAGGACATTCATTTGCAATTTAGAAACTGATTTGGGGCAATAGGAGATTCTTCCAAATTCTACATTGAAAATATGTAGCATTATGTATATAAAACAAATTTTTCTTGCAAAATAGAAAGCATCTTACGCAACAGAGACATCATAACAATAATATAATAATAAAATGTTCTACAAAAGAAACTACATTAGAATATTAGACATTTTGCCTCACATACATGAACTACATATATACTGACCAAGGTTTAAGATTGAGACACACGTATGCTTAGCATATTTCAACTGTCTTGTGTTTTTTTGTTGTTGTTGCTGCTGCTGCTGCTGCTGCTACGCTGTCGTCATTTAGCTAAATGTAAAAATTTTGACCCATGAACATGCAATGTCATAGAGGTACTCAAATATTTGTACTTGTAGAGAAAATATATTGTGAATCATTTAGCACCATGTTCATGGTTAGATCTGACTATATTATATATATCTAATACATTATGGGTTTTCAATGCTAAACCATAAACACTAATAATATTCTTCAATTGTTTGTTATTGTCGCACTTACATTTATCATAAATATATACTTCTTTACTAGCTTTTCTTTTATAGTGTCATGTCACAATAACATACAAATACATACAACACCAGAAAACAATTTATGCAAGATGTTAGACGCTATATGTACATATACATAGCCATTATAACATATAACCCTGAAAAAAATTCAACTTCTTTACTATATAGTTTAGTGCTCGATATTATAAGATAAGTACAAAATGGTCTATATAATATGCACACAATAAACATACATATATACAACAAGGAATTTAAGAGGAACTACTTACTCTCTGCTTCTTATCAAAGTACATACCGGTAAGTGGACTAGCAAATCAATATACTATGAATTATTAAGGTTCCAATGGTAAATTCCATTTTATTGAGATGATAATATATACTTCAAGATAGACTATGAGTACTTACATATAATACAACATTATAAATAGATAAAGAAAAAAAACAACTTGTAGTACCACACAAATACACGGTCAAAAAAATATATGTATGATTGTGTCTATAAGAATATTGTAATATATATTGAAATTTTTATATTAGTAGCTAATAAATCATTTTGGCTTTGAATTCAACAGGTTTGGTATTACTTGATGGTCTCACTTGTTATTATGGGTCCAATATGCTATGCAATGATCAAATTTCGAGCTGGTTTATGTAAAGGAGATGTTGTTCTGTCAACATTCTACTCATTGGGACATAGTATTTGGTTTGTATATGGAGCTCTCATGAAACAAGGCTCTGTGCTCAAACCAATTGCAGGTCATTTAATATTATAATAATGACAATAGTATAATGACGAGAGAAAGACTATATTAGTTTTAATATGTTGCTGATTTTATTTTAGATTCAACAAGAATATTATTTGCAACTTGGTGGATATTTGTAACCATTCTGACTGCCTTCTACACAGCCAATTTGACAGCATACTTGACACTGTCTAAAATTCCCATACCTTTTGACAGACTGGACAAAATGGGATATAGAGATTACTGGATAACTCGTAAAGGAGATACACTTGAGGCTGTAGTCAAATCAAAGCCATTAACAAGCATGGATATAATTGATGTAGGATTGCTATTAATTATTGTCTATCCGTCAATCGAATATATTTATATATGTATTTTTGTTACTATTATGTAGAGATACAGAAATGAAATGAGATGGCCAGAATTCTACAAGCTACGTTACAAAGTCGAATCATATACAGAATTTATGACAGACTATCCAGAGATGATTGAAATGGTTCGACGATCAAGTATGTATAAGTGCATATATCAAATATTATTAATATATATATATATATATATATAATTTATTGTCTTTTTCTTGGATTTTATAGGATGGCTGCTTTTGGATGAACAAAGTCGAATTGAGCGTATCATCTATAAAGACTTTAGAAGAGAAACTAGAAGAAGACAAGTTTTGGCAAAAAGATGTGCATTCATTATGTCGAGACAGCCAGTGTTGAGAATTGGATATGGATTTGGATTTCAAAAGAATTCAACAATAAAACCAATCTTTGATCCAATGTATGTCCATTGTATTATTATAATGTAACCATTTTTTTGTTAGTAGTTCTAATTTAACTATATGAAATAACACAATTTATAGACTGGATAAATTGACCAAAGCTGGATTGTTTCACTATTGGAGACGTAAAGATTTACCAGAAAGAGATCCTTGTTCGGCCGATTCAGATTTTCGTGAGAGACAACTCCGGAATGGTGACTTGATGACTACATACATTCTATGTGGTACAGGCTATCTACTTGGATTCATTTCATTTATAATGGAAATCATTTGGAGAAAATGTAGCAACCGAAAAGGTATACTATATTTTATTTACGACAATGTTATGTACACAACATTTTTTAAATTTAAAACTTTTGAACATTCATTATAAAACAAAATTAGTACATGGACAACTAGTACCTGGACCAACTGATAAATCTATTGGAGGCTTTTATAAAGGCAATCTTACAGTTCCAACAGGAGCTCCAACATTCTTTGATACTGAGAAATTCTTAAAAAATATCAATGGAAGAGACTATGTCGTAATGAAAACGCCGGACGGCAGAACTCGTCTGGTTCCTAAAAATGATGGCCTGCAAGCACTTCAAGTAAATTAACATTAATTTACTTTATTAAACGAATATTCTTCTAACTTAGAAGTTCTAAGCTACATTAATTTAGTTAAATTTGATATCATATTACAATATAAACTAATCTTTCTTCTCTATTCTTTAGGTTCAACCTGTTTATAATCCACCTCCTCCAATCACTTACAACTACATGTCATAATTTAAAATTTTGTCACTACAAACATTATATATTGATTTAAGAAGTAATTGCTATACACTAAACTGTGCTTTTTATGTTGTATGAATATAATTAAATAAACCTATCTATGTATGTATTATAGAAAATAAGATTTAAATACTTATGTTACAACTTTCTCTCTAGTTGCTATTTTTTGTGAGCAAATAGTAATCTACCTTTTATGCTGTGATAATATATTTGTATATATTTAATACATACGGTATATATTTTTCTTTCCCTGGAATTTGAGAGCTTAATAATTATACTGACTACGGGTGAAAATATTAAAGTCACTGAGATTTATACCATCTCTGACTTTAATAATTGTAAAAATGTTATAAATAACTATAAACACGTCACAATTTACTATGCAATTTCAATCATTGTTATTAAATCAATAAAAAATAATTAAAATTAGATAAGTAATAAGTTATAAAGTAGTACAGTACTTAACAAGAATTAAAGAGCTTTATGTATGCATAAATGCATAACACATAAAATAATATTTCATGATGTAATAATAATCAACATGTTAAAAATAATTATATGTGAAATTCTAATGAATAAATTGCAATCATTTTCTCTTGAAAAATCATTTGACAATATATTAAAGTAATAATTTTCTAGCATAGAGTGAAAGTGTATGTAAAAATAAATGGCAAAAAGTGAACAAAGAGAAAAGAGAAAGCCAAATCGGTGAAAGCCACAAAAGGCGGGTATTTAAATTTCGGTTTTAGCATGTGCAACTCAAAACACGAGATTACAACATCATTATTCATCAGTTCATAAAGAGAACTTTGAGCGATTTCTGGAAGGTGTTTTTTAGTGTTTACTGGAGTTTTTTTTAATTCTCATTCCAATTGTCAAGAGTCTCTCGAAGTTGGAAAAACGATTAATTTATATTTTAAAACTAAATTCTTTATTCAGTACCGGAATGTTGTAAATGGGCACAGGTAAGCAACATAATAGTTTACACTTTCTGCTCAAAACTAATATGTAATGGATGATTAACAACTGTAAAAAGTGTCAAAAATTTGTAAAATAAGTATTGATATATTGGCCAATAAATATAAGTAGTAAGTAAGTAGAAGAGAGCCTAGGTATTATTTGGGATATAGTCCAGAGTCTGGACTACATAAGTAAGACATTACGTCTTGAGTAGTAAATAATTGTGTTTTCACTCATAGCACACGTGAATTTAACAGAGTGAAGGATTGATAGATATTTCCAGTTATTATCTTTTGTACGTCCAAAGTCTTACATATGGCACCATTCTTTTTATTCTGTATAGAAATTCTATGATACCACAACAAGAAAGAAATATAAAAAACTTGAGATATAATATATATATATTATATACACAATACATAAATATTTTTCTCTGTAATGTTCCCTTATAAATTATAATAGTGTAGATAGATGCCGATTGAAAAGAGAACTCTGATTTCATAGTACTAAAAAACAACAATAATAATATTTAAATCATTGCAAACTTAATCAATTGACTGCTATACATATACATAAGTTCAATACGCTTGCATTCACTTTGTTTTTTCTTGACTTGACTTTAACAGATCAAGGAGTTAGAAGAGATATGCCATACATATGTATATTATATGAATGATGCACTTAGAAATCATACTTGGAAGCTCGTAACATATTTTTCTATGTGTAACATCATAATAATATAATGAAATCATTGATCATTGGTAATGGTTATCAAAACGTGTATACAAGTCATTCATATACGTAATTTCTTTTTTTTCAATATAATCTCAGTTGTCTGTTCTCAACGTATTATTTGGTTGGTGACTCTTTTGAACTGGCCACTTGTGGATCATTTTACGACAAATATTTTAGATCCGGTTATCATTGATTTTAAAACAAATGTGTGTGTGTGTGTGTGTATTTATGTACATAGAAGAGATTGTGAGTATGTACAGTAGCATCAATTTATGAGATGCTGGAAACATACTCATATACAGATAGACTTATTATAGTAGCGAGTTGAAAGAATTTATTTAGTAGAAGTAAGTTTGTGAGATAAAAAAGTAAGAGAAGATGAAGGCATAAAAGACCGAGAAGATTATATTCAAAGTCTTCTTCTATAAATAGGCATAAGAGACTGCACAGAGCGAGCGAGAGAGAGAAAGAGAACATATTATTTTATATTATGTTTGTGATTATCCGAAAAAAGTATTTTGTGATTTAATAATAAAAGTTCTCAAAAACTTTTTTATACATATATACAAAAAATGAGTGAGTACAGAAGAGACTGTAAAAGTATTAGAAAACGGTGTACTGGTAGTAAGAAATCAAAAGAATTGAGACATAATAAACTAGATTCTCATCATCATGAGTGCAAAAGAGGAACATGGTTTCTCAATTTATGGATAGTTTCTTTTGCTCTTGTATTTTATAATTTCAGTGTTTTAAGTAGTTTTATTCATAAAATTCCTTATATATGTAAACATTGTATGACAAGTACATTTAATGTGGTTAGTAGAACAAAAGGTTCACTATGGAGAAGTCGTAATGGTATGTAATTTAATAACAAGTTATAAGAAAATAAATGTACACAGAAAAAGAATATATAGGAATACATATTTGTTGTGTGAATAAGGTTTTATTATATATATATATATATGCTTCTTTCTGAAGCATTTATTTCTATATGTTGACTCTTGGTTTATTTACAGAAACGATGACAGACTGGAGCAGACGAAGGTCATCATCATCAAGTGAGAGTTTTAGATCAAAGAGTTATACAGGAAACTCTTCGTCTTCTTCAAAGTTTAATCCATTCTTTCGTTATGTCAAGTCTTTGAAATGGACTCCTATTCCATTGAGTGTTGGGTTGAGTCTTTTGGCTTATCAACATTATCGTCGAGTTGTCAGACGACCACCTGACCCTAATGCTGTTGCACCACTAAATGATTGGGAGGTATAACCTATTACTTTTTTTATTTATTTTTATCATCTTATAGCTGTAACAGAAAAAGATACACATACACTTTTTTATGCTTCTCTCTCTCACTATATATATATGTATGTATGTATGCATTTTGATTATAAAGGTCAAGCAAGAAGGGTCAAAAGTGTTCTTTTTTCTTGTTATGTATGTTACAATGTAATACTGCAATTTGACTTAATAATAATTGTCTTTTCTCTTTTGTTTTACATTTAAAATATAGATAATTTGTTACCGTATGATGCCTTTAAAAAGTTTTTCAAGAGTTTGGGGTTGGGTTCATAGCATTGAGCTTCCAGTATGGGCAAGACAGCCTGTATTTTCATGGTATGCTAAAACATTTCGATGTGACATTAGTGAAGCAGAAATAGAAGACTTGTATTTGTACAAAAATCTTGGAGAATTTTTTCGGAGAAGTTTGAAAACAGGTGTAAGACCTATAGATCCAATTAGTCCTCTTGTTTCTCCTGCTGATGGAACTATACTTCATTTTGGAAAAGTAGAATGTGGTAGAATTGAACAAGTTAAAGGAGTTGCTTATTCACTTCCAACATTTCTTGGTCCTTTGAATAATAACAATCACTCATCATGTTCTGTCTCATCAGAAGATTTTTGCTCTCAAGTCATAACAAATAATAAAAATAGTTTATACCATTGCGTCATTTACTTAGCACCAGGTGATTATCATCGTTTCCATTCTCCAGCAAAATGGGAAGTCAATTTCAGAAGACATTTCGCAGGTAGATCTATATATATATATATATATATTCTTTTTATTTAAAATCTAAAAGTTATGTCTTAAAAAATGATATACAGGAGAACTTTTGAGTGTCAATCCTAGTGTTGCTCGTTGGATTTCTGGTCTTTTTAGTCTAAATGAAAGAGTTGTCTACATGGGTAAATGGAAATATGGATTCTTTTCTATGGCAGCTATCGGTGCAACTAATGTTGGCTCAATTCGTGTTTATGGAGATGATGTAAGAATAGACTATTTAGTAATAATATCGATCGTCACTAATAATAATATTTTTTTAACCAGGACTTGCGTACAAATTGTCGCTCATTGAAGAAAAATAGTTCAATTGTTAAAATCTTTGACACGCCAATTATTTGTGATAAAGGAGATGAATTTGGTGAATTTAACTTAGGATCTACAATCGTTCTCATATTTGAAGCACCTTCAGATGCCAATTTTATCATGCAAGAATCTGGTACCAAAATTAAGTTTGGAGAGTCCATTTTTCAAACTACTGAAACTACTACAACAAAAAAGATTCATTCAAGTCTTCATACAAGTATGCCGCAAAAAGATGATGAAGAAGAAAAACAACAAAATAATTAAAAATACCAAACAATAAGCTTAAATTAAAAATTACATTAGTCTTCAAAAGCTACGAGATCATTAAGAATGCCACATTTTATTTTAGTATAAACTCATGTTGCTAATATATTATCATTGTTACTGATAACTGATAAATAATAATCAAAAGTCTGAACAAACATATTTGATATATACCTATATATATTTCTTATTGACGTATCTCAACTTTTTCCTCCCATTGGTTTCTTTTCATTGGGCGTTCCTAACATTTCTCGATCAACTTCTTCAACATCTATATTCTTATCTTTCATGACGTTCTGTTAGAAGTAAAAAATGAAAATAGTTTAGTTAGTGCTGCATAGAGTCATAATAACAGATCATATTATCCAAAAAGTAGTTTCTATCTTACCTTTACACAATTGACATACAATTGTAGTAATGGGTCACAAACAGATGAATTTTTATCACCTTTCAGGAACTTGTCAGAAAACCAATTATTAAAGCACTCGTCATAAGCATGCTTCAGTGTATTACATTCTTCACCGATGCTGTTCATGACCTTTTGAAAAGAACAAAATTTAGTAATTATGATTTACTCACTAATGAAAATGATTATTTTTGATTCTTTACATGATTGTTGTTTAAAATATTATGATTACTAGTGCCACTCGTGTTGCCACTCATTTTAAGATGAGGTCAAGACTAGAATGTACACTAGAAGATATGTAAACTGACATAAACAAGCAATCACTTGTAGAAATTAAATTATAATAAATTCCAAATCCGACAATAATATTGATTAAAAAAAAGAGTTGTCCTTCCTCTTTTCTCTCACACGTGCTTTGATTTTTAGCACATCTTCCCGGCTTTAAGTCATAAGAGCATAGAGGTAAAATTAAATAAACCAAGTTGATTTACTACGGCGTATAAAAATAAAAATAAACCAAAATGACAAGAAATTATTTTGATTTGTCAGTTTTTGAGATAATGTCACGATATTATACAATTAGATAAATATACTAAAGCAATTTGTTGTCATCTCTCGATTGATTTTTGTTATTCGAGTGTAAATTCAAAATGGGTATCGTGTCTAGCAAAATCAGTCATTTTTGGCAAGCAATGTCAGCTGCCAGCATGTTAATAACATTATATTTAATATTGAAATCAAGAAAACCAAAGAGGATTACTTCAGGAGGTTCTCCTAGTTCCAAATTCTTTCTATTTGGTTCTAAAAGTGGTAAGCAATATTATACATATTACATTTTGAGATTAGATACTAAAAGATCGAGTAAGCAGTTCACAATTAAATACTCGTTCAAATTATTTATATATGTTTTTTATTCAGAATCTCCAATTCTTGGTCTTCAAAACATTGGTTTGACATGCTCACTTAATGCAGTACTTCAGGCGCTGTCAGCTTGTACATTATTTGGAAAATGGTTGGCTGCAAAAGATGCATTTCTTAATAAAAGTAAAAGTATTCATATCAGAGATGCTGTTCATATGAAATATCCAACTATAGGAGCACTTCATCGTGGAATACTATGTAAGTTTGTTTATAATAAAACTTAAAAAGAGATTTTTGAAGTAATCATTTCATTGTATTTATTTTTTTTGTAAATAAATATGTAGTCATCAACAGAGTGTTTTGGTTAGAAGACTTTGAATCTGTATGTATTCCAATGACTATTATGGAAATTTTAAGACGACAAGGTTCAATAATCCGAATAAATGAAGAGAATGATGCTACTGAATTGTTGGAGTATATTCTTGGTAATATTAATAATGAAATAGGAAAATCAATTGAACTATTTAAAGAAGGATCTCTAGATGGGCTGAATGAAAATAATGAGGATCCGATAACTTCTGAAATTAATTCATTGTCTTATGAAATGTTGATGGTATCAAGAGAGTTGCAAATGATTAGAGAAGTTCATAATAGTCATGGAAGTGCTGTGGTGCCTCGTGCAGTTGATGATAATATGAATGTTAAAAAGGATGCTATCGCACAATTTGTTATTACTGCTAAAAATACATTTGCTGGGATGCTGGCATCACAGTTAAGATGTTTGATATGTATGAACTCTGGCCCTCCAAGACTTGATCCATTTTATATGTTAACTTTGAACATTCCACTTGGACTAACATCAAATATACAATTGGCCTCTCTTGTAAATGACTATCTTAAGATGTCAATTGTTCATCAAGTTGATTGTTCATCTTGTAGTTCAGAAAAATCTCCAATTCCTGCCAAAACTTCATTTGCAAAAGTTTTAGGTTTCGCAAGAGTAAGTTTAAATTTTATTAATAATAATCTAAAATAATTGCTTAAAACTATTTCTTTTTCTTTTTGAATTTTTTTAACTAGCTTCCGTTTACATTATGTATCCGAATTGGACGATCAACGTGGGAATCAAGAGTTGAGAAACTATCAAATTTTGTTGCCTTTCCTGAACATTTAAGTATTGATTTAAAGAAAAAATTTGTTGACATGATGACACCTAGTAAAGTTCGCACTGATAATCCTGATGCTGACACTCACACTGAAGAAAATAATTCACCAATTTATACTTTACAATCTGTAATAACTCATGTTGGCAATGCTGTTACTGGCCATTTTATTGTATATCGTCGTGGCCCAAAGAAACCATTTAGTTCTTCATCATCGTAAGTAACAAATAAAATTGAGTAATTATTTTTCATTACTTTTGAATTAAATTGAAACTATTTTATATCTGCATTTGTAGGTGGTATTATGTTTCAGATGATGTTGTCAAAGAAGTTCACGTAGCTGATGTATTTCGAGCTAACGCATATATGCTATTTTATGAGAGACCTTTAGTTCCAGACGATGTTTGTTCATTAGAAAATTATTCTACTCAAACTAATGATAGTAATGCTGTATAACTCCGCTTGCTCATTACAATTAATTGTCCAGGTGTGTTTAGCTTAATTTTAGAAATGCCTATCGGTAGCTAGAATAAAAAAATTAAAGCACGTATGCATTACTACTATGCTATATACTTAACTTTACTCATTTCACATTTTGTAATTAACTACTTATATTGACATAATGATAATTTTAACATTTGATAACGACGTCCTATTGCCATTACTATTTTGCTGTCGTATAATATGTGTTCTCATTTATAATATATATTCTAGTGTTTTTTGTGATTATTAATTGTAGTCATATATATAAATTATTGTAATTACGGTTGTTATTTTGTAAATATGTACCTTTAAAGTAGTCACTAGTACGTATAGTTAGTAATTGTAACATTTACAAAAAGAAACCTGAACGATATTTGTTATTTTTAAGATAACCATGATAAAACTATTTAAACAAATATTGTGTCGTGATTTTGTATTTATCAATTTGTAACGTATGATCATATATATATAAATTCAATATATAAAAGGAACTTTATAAGGAGATACAGAGCTTGCAAATGAAAGGTACAGCGAAGAAATATTTATCTTTTTAAGGCAATAAATGTGTATCACTTATTATGTATCGCTCTTTATATCCTTAATATATTTTTTGCTTTGATATGTAATACATGTAAAGTGTTTAATATTACGCTATACACAGAAGTCCATAATAATAAATGAATTTACCAACGCTGCTATGCTAAATATAGTACAAAATGCCTTTGCCTTGATGTTTATTTTCTTTTATACTCATTCTCTTATTCATATTCATAAAATATATTTTGTATACTTTTTAAGTTTACAGTTTTAACAACTCGAAAACCACAGGAAGAGGTGAAAGGGTTACTATAATATTCCTTTTAGTACAGCTTATTTATAAGATGGCTAAAACATGATAGCTATACTTTCATATGCAAAGTTTTTATTTCATTATTCAGTGTCTTTATTGAAATCAAGTGAGTGAAACGGGGTTAAGTATAAAAATAAAAAACTGAAACTATTGAGAATTAATTTTGTGTAATAAGGCATAACCATATTTTTAAATATTCATGATCTACAATTTTTGGGTTTCCCCTAGTATAAGTAGAAAAGTACCTAGACAAGAAAGACGTTACTTACTAAATATATGTCTAAATTTTTCTAGACCAATAATTGTTAATTAGTGTAATTGTTAGTGAACTCTTGTTATCTAATCTACTTTATAATTTTTGTTGCACAATACCCCTTAAAATAAACTAATAATAATGTACTTAAAGTCATGGATTAAATTTATTTTATTTGTTTGGACACTGGGAATATCACCACAGTCCATAATAGCAAGAAGTATTATTAGCAGTCAAAGCAAAAATGAAACATTTTTAATTGGTGCATTTAATATGAGAAAATTTGGACTACCGAAAATACGAAATTCTGAAGTGCTGGATACACTTGCTAAGGTTAGTTTTATTTTTATAGCAAAATATTCTAATTAGTAATTAGCATCTCATTTGTAATTCATACGAACCATATTCTTTCATCATATAGATAATTGGTCACTACGATTTAATTGCTGTCTCAGAAATTACAGATCGAAGTCAAACTGCTATTAAAAAACTAATGGATGAAGTTAACAAGCAGTCAAAAGTCCCATATGATTATGTGGTTTCCCAAAGAGTTGGAAGAACAAATAACAAAGAGCAATATGGAATCATCTACAGGTATATCAAGCTATCGTGTATAACTACTGGAGTATAAGTACAAGTTTTTATTATGGCATATTTTATATAGACCAGATAAGATTACAATAAAAAGCTACTTTCTTTATGATGACTCTTCCAAAGATGAATTCGCACGAGAGCCACTCATTGCTCGATTGAAACTACGGGGTTTATGTAAGTATCTTCATATCTACAATTAAAACTGAGCTACCATAATACATTAATTTCAGCTCAAGACATTGCCCTTGTAAGTGTACATGTAAAACCATCAGATGCTGTTAAGGAAATCAATGCTCTGACTTCAGTACATGATTGGATTGAAAAACGATTAAGAATCAGAGTAAGTTGACATCAAAGTTGATTTATATTCAGTGGTTAATTGTGGTAATATGTAATTTTTCCATATCATTATTCACAACAGGATGTTTTAATAGTAGGAGACTTTAATGCAGACTGCTCTTATCTTCGGAAAAAACATTGGCCTTCTATATCTTTAAGAAATTCTAATAAATTTATTTGGTTAATAAGTGACGAGATTGATACAACTGTTGGCAATACTAATTGCGCCTATGACAGGTTGATCGAATATAATATTGACACATATTTTTTATGTTTGAGGTTGTCTTCAAGTGCTTATTTTATTTAACTTTTTTATTCTATTTTTATGTTGTCAGAATTATTGTAACAGGTCCTAATCTTCCGAATACGATTGTTGCTGAGAGTGCCAAGCCATTTCGTTATGACACCAAATATGGACTGTCTGAAGACAAAGCTTTACAAGTTTCAGATCATTACCCTGTAGAAGTTTCATTGCAAGTTACTAATGGTTAATGTCAATTGGAGCTAAATCGACGTTCTTCTCATCAGTAGTTCAGAATACTCATATATAGCTCTTTTGGTGTTTCATTATTTTTACTCTACTCTACTATGACCTTTGAACATAAAAAATTCTTATCTTGCCAACTTTTGTTGTAGTGCTAGACTATGTGTCTTGATTTTTCTTTCTCTTCATCTTGGGCAATTTTTTCTATTAGTTTTGTGTACTACGTGCCAAAAAAACTTTACGTTGTTGTAGACTGTAATAAGTATATATATATAGTGTCAATGTACCAAACTTGGACGAGTCTCTCAACTTGAGAGATAGTGCATTTAGAAACTAATTTATTAGTACAAACTACAATTAAATTACTGCGTGTAGTAAATACATAAGAAATGCATGAGAATATTTGTGCCATGTTATTTTTTCTTTTGCACGAACTATGTACTTCATGCACTGCATAGAGAATTATATATGTTGTTGTTTTTTATATTTATCTATTCATCATGATTGCTCATTGTATTCCAAAATAGAATTTTTCTTTTTGGGCATTTGCCACACATTGCCCTTGTCGGGATTTAAATGCATCATTTCCTATAAAAGACATAATATAAGTAAGTATGCTGTGCGTATTCTCTGCTGGTCATGTGTAATTAATTACGTTACGTACTTATTTATGTAATAAACAAATAGATAGTACTATAGAACTTGTTTCAAATTCGGTTAAATGCTTAATATAATATTTATTAATGATTATTATTATCTGGAAATACCACCTACAAACAACGTTATACAACATCAGAATTCATTTTTTCGATGAATACAAATTACAAATAGCACACAAAGAAATATTATTATCTCCTGTGACACCACAGTGAGACAAAATTATTATTTCCTCATGTGTTATACATCATCCTACAATACAACGTATTATGACTAACTTTATCATATATATGTATATATATATATATATATATCTAGAGCAGCAATTTATACTTGTTTAGTCTTATATTAGTTGGCACATCATGAATTGATTACACTTTTTTCTGTCAAGAAACAAAGTTGTAAAATAGTATCTTAACTCTATATAACTGTATTCTAGATGTAAAGCTTGTTGATTAAGGCACAAAAAATTAGTAAACTATTGTGATTAGTAATTAGAAAACTCACTATAATTGTTAGTTTGACAAATATTTTATTATAATTGTATTTATGTAAAGATTACTCCTTAAAATATATCATATGTTAAATTTAATACGTATATATAATATTTATTTTACATTATTAGTAATATTGACACTTTTTTGTGTATAGTAAACTCATAAATGCCATAACACGTTTAAGTGCAACAGTACATTTCATTATTCTATTTAATAAGCCACCCAAGTATAAAATCAGTTAGCTACACAACTTTACTTACTTTTTAATTTGACCAAAAGTTAGTTTAGCATATATATACTTATATTATGAGTAAATACTATCTTTTATGGTTTGTCTCACTCAGAAATAAAGCAAAACAAACATTTCTCTTTTCGTCATCCTCGTTCTTTTTTCAATGACTGTCGTTATATGAGGAAATTCATATTTTAAAACAATTTTATCTACTACCACAGACATTTGCATACAGTTTATAATATAAATCTACCATAATATATATTTATGCAACCAAATCAATTCGTTTTCCTAATTATATTTTTCAATCTATTATAGCTAAGAATACTCTAATCTCTTATGAGAGAGACTAATGATAAAGGATAATCATAAAGTCTACTGATTGTGGAAGCGATTTTTGTGCTATATTCATTTCATGAATGTACATTAACAATTAGTGAAGACTATATGAAAAATTACATATTTCAGAGAGCGTGCATATATACTACATAATTATAGAAAAACTACAAGTTTCTACAGTGTCTCTTTTACATTCTAAAGATAATATGCTAGAAGCATTGTAGAAACTTGCAGGAACATAAGTACATATTTTCTATTGTATCGACAGAAAAAGAGAAAGACATTCGCCAGAGGTACAATCACGTTGTTTTTTTTAGGTACTTGAGTCACACGCGAGAGAAATGAAAAGTGAAAATATCAGTAGAAAGGATATACTGCACTGTGATTAGATTACATAGACAATGTAAAAATTGACAACTTTTTTGACTTAAATATACTGTTATTTTTTTCTAATTACAAGTAACTTGACTACTCAACTAGAAATGCTTATTTTTCTTGAAAGTAGACGAGCATTCATAGCACTACTTTGTAATAGGTAGTGTGAATGATATTCACTTTCACTAAAGAAGACAATGGTTGCTCTTGATGACTTTAGGCGAGTTCCTTTAATCTTCTGTACATACTTTGTACATAAGTAAAAACACATTTCCAATCTGGTCTCTTCCTGAAATACAAATGATTATTTAATGTAATTACTTATGAATCTTTTTTCTACTTTAAGTTTAAGTAATATAATATCTCACTCACCCCATAGCTACCATGTCTTCTGGATCTAACAAGGGATAAATATCGGCCTTCTCTCTAAATGGCACAATAGAAAATCAATTATAAAAGTGAATTAAGTAAGGCTTATATATATATCAGAACTTACTCCGCTATACGGAAAGCCAGTTCGAAGTTATGTCGACGATTTTTAGCATCTAAAGTTGAGTAGTCAAAGGCGTCAGGATAAAAATGATGAATTAAAGCTAAAGTTTTTAAAACAAAATATTAGATTACTTTTTACAATTAAAAAAAATAAATTAAATAATCTTACCACTGATTGATGAATTAAATGATTCAATGCATACATACAACAAAAGTACAAGTAAACAGAAAAACAAAATTGTTATTTTATGAATATGAATAAATAATAACAAAATGTACCAGAAAGCAAGACCGTCACACCAGCTACTTGAGAAGTTGTCTATTTTCACATTCTGTACAAAAAAAATAAAAAAATCATTTAGTATTTGAGTGTCTCATTAAATGTCATGAATGTTAAATATTGTATCAATCTGCAAACTCTCAAAATCTACATATAATAAGTGTAATATGTTAGAAAAACTACAGTATTATAGTAGTACACATTAGAAAAAACACAATACAAAAATACATGTATATAAAAGCTTGTAGCATTATAGGACAGAGCTTTTGTCTTTGGAAGCATTTAAGCATCGTAGTAAATGAGAGATGCAAACTTATTTACTCTTTCTTCTGAGAAGCGAATCAAGGCCATATAGTTAAAGTCAACATAAAAAGTTTATAAAAGATAAAAGCGGGCTACAAGCCAAAAAAGAAACAGAAAATAAAATCTTGCCACAACTGCACTAACATCACATTATCATCATGAAAAGTAAATAAATGAACTTGGTCAGTATATATACCTAGATAAAAGCTTCAGCAAAAATAAGCAACCATTAATTAGTACTATAGATTTCTTTGAATGTCTGTATTCACATTTTGTAGATACACATTTAAGGGAGAAGGTATTGATTGATATTTATTCCCTAAAGTGATTTCTTTTTTTAATCATGCTGCTAGTAATAAAATATATTCACGCTGGTATAATACTAAATTTTTCATGCTAAATTCACAAAAGTCATTCAAAATCACTATACAACATTTATATACAAAAATGAGAAAACCAAGCTATAAAAATTGTCGAATATTTTTTAATATTTGTTTTTCTATATTTTTGATTGGACTGGAAAAATTTGATGTAACCTGATAATCCCGAGTCCGACCTTGACACCATAAGAGCAGAGCATCTTTAGCACTAGATGCATTTTGCTTCAGACTTTGATTGGTGAATTGGAATATAGGAGTTGATTTGGAAGTTCCACTAGCAGCAGGACTACACAGAATAATTTCAGTCATCACTCATCAAAAAAACTCTCACTCACATTTAATAATTCATCAACATTGACAACTGAAGCAGCGTATATATATGGGACTTAATATAATTTCCTATGCTGAGCTTCAATTAAATAATTTTAATGAAATCTCTAATAATCAAAACCTGTCTGTCTTTAAAATAGATTTTTTTAAATAATGGACTGCTAATTAAATTTTTTTAAAGGGAGTCTCTAAGCAATTTGGCTATATATGAATTACTAACTTTGCCTGTTGATCCATTTGTTTGAATTTAGCAAAAGGAGAAGGTGGAGGATTTGCAACACCACCACCACCACCAATGATAACATTTCCAGCAGACATAGATTTAGTCTCAACAACACTAACTGAAGAGGAAGAGGAACAAGAAGTAGTAGTAGAAGTTGTTGTCATCTTCTCATGTTGACCTGTTAGGTAAGAAAAGCATTAGCAAGAAGCTCCTTCATTAAATTTTAAATTATTTATCACAGGGTGAAAGTGAAACTACATAATGTAAAAGGAGATTGTAAAGTATAAGGAAGTAGAGCCCCATATGTATATATGAATTACATAATAAAGCAACAGAGAGAAGAGATTATATATATAAAAAATAATAATAAAGAAAGTCACATTTAAATATTTAGTGTAGCTTATTATTGGCTTACCACTACTAGAGAAATGGTAGGTAGCGAAAGACTGGAAAGACATATTTTGTAGAAGAAGAAGAAGAATACTGCAGCAGCTACTTTTTTTTAGCAGGCAAGAAGGCAACCAGTGGCTATAGATACAGTAGATTACAACAACTCAGTCAGTATAAATCATCAACTTTTTTTAGTAATATACTACAAATATATATTACTACACTTTTTTAAACTACGAGAGTAGCAACTAGTATTATTATGATTATTTTGCTTATATCGTTCAATCTTTAATGGAAACACTTTTATTTGTTACTTTTCTTCTCAAGCACACGACATATACTAAAAGACATCAAACCAACAAAAAAGCAACTTCTTCTCTGTCTAACTAAAAAACTATTTTAGTCTTTGTACAGATTTTGAGGCTAATGATGTAATTTTGTGTGGCATATGATGTTAGTGTACACGAAATATATACATTGACACATGCTGGACTAGTATAATAGGGGATTTTGTTCCCTTTATACTTTAGACTTAACTTTAAATTATACATGATACGTCTGAAAATCTACAAGAGAAAAAACAACGATTATGAGACTCTGTAAAATAAATAGTCTATAGTCAAAAAAAACACACACATATAGCATATTATACAAAAGAGTCTCGTGTATTTTTAGCTATAACGTGACTCGCAAAGATAAACTGCTACACTGACTATTTTAAGTGTCTAATGAAGTCTAACTAGAATTGTATATGTTGCAATAGAGTAGGCACTAAAGCTTTTTTTGTCAGACTAAATGCTAGAAGCAAAGTAATGGTAATAACTTTAGAATCAAATCCTTGTAGTTGGATTACTTTTAGTAGTGTAAACAAATATATATAATTGCGTAATCTCAACAACTCCTTTTCAACAATTAAAGAGCAGTCAATCTTACTTGGACACGACACTTGGCAAATTATACTAGAGTATTTTAGACAAATTATATATATGCCACATATCTTTTGATAGAGCTTAAAGAGAGCAGGCAGAGAGCATAGTAATACAAAATAGTAAGTACTATATGAGACAGAAGAAAAAAGAAAGAGAAAAAAAGAGTAGCAATATATAAGAAAAGATAGAGAAAGAATGAGAGTATGAAAATATTTATGCAATTGGAAGGTCAAATGATGTTTTTTGTGACAAAATGGAAAGATCTTGCTAACAACTACAGAGTATATATATATATATATTATTGAACTACTACTGATATTTATATTTTGTTTGTCGTCTCCATATAATTACTTACAATGCTCTACGACGTTGTTGTTGTTGCCAGATATAGAGACAACACTAGCCTCTGAGCTGCTCTTTTTAGCTTTTGTTTCCACTGCAAAAGAACAAAACAATAGAAAAGACAAGCTATTTAAAGTTATCACCACTACCCTCTAAAAAATCAATCTCTACTTTATATATCAAATTTAAACTCTATAAGTTTTATGCTTAAGGCGACCTACAAAATAAAGATTAATAGTAACTAAATAAACATAAAAGTATATAATAAAAAGGCATTTTGGCTTAACTAAATGAATTACAATATCAGCCCATTAGTGACAACTAATAATGATGGTACTACTACTGCTTAATTAACAACTTAACTTGCATTAAATTATATGCTTCATTTTCTAAACGAGTCCAAGAAACAAGTCACACATTTAGTTATATTTATGTTTGTAAATTGTTTTAACGGGAGAGAAAGTAGTAGTAGTAATAGTACATAGGTATTTTTTTCGGCATACAAATGCAACAAAAAAATCAATTCAATAATTGGTGAGTGGTGTCAAGTTCACACTTTTTTGTGTAAGTTGGCTTTTTTTTAATTTTTTTGATTGCATTTACCAGAAGCTTTGAAGAGACTCTCAAAAATTTGATCTACATCTTCATCTCCGTCAGATTGAGACCTTTGCCTATGCATAATTTTACTGTGTGAGGCACTTTTTCTCAAATTATGACTAAGAGCACTACCACCACCAGCTGCAGCAGCTTGTAAAGCTTTTTTGGCATTATGACTTTGTTGTTTGAAATAAGCTTCAATCTCTCGTTGTTTTAGTGCAGCACTATCAGGAGACATTTGGGCTTCAAATTGTTTTGGAAACATAATATGAGATTTACGAGATGGAGGAGGAAGTTTCTCTAGAGTTTGAAGTTGTTGCTGTTGCTGAGTGATGGTTGTAGTTGTTGAAGAAGATGATGACTCATTAAATAAATTTTGTGCTCTATTGAAAATACTACTGCCAGATGATGTTCTATAAAGTTGTTCATTTGGATGATAAGAACGAACAACTTTTTTAGTTGGGGCCACATTTGGAATTACAGATACACCACCAACTGGTATTTTAAAAGATTGTGACCCACCACCACCACCAACTATAGATTGCTGTTGTTGTTGTAATTTTTGTTGAACTTGTTGTACTGATTGTTGTTTAGAAATAGGAGAAATCATTTTAGGTGGTTGTGAAGAAGAAGAAGCAGAAGATTGTGACGGTGATGATTGTTGAACACTCAATTTTGATGTAATAGCAGCAACAGATCTTTCTGGACTCAGACTCATTGTTGGCAGTGGCTGAAGTGCTTGACGTGGAGGTGATGATGATGTTAAAGAAGGTATTTCTGATAAACTTTTTTGTCTAGGAATTACTGGCAAGTTGGCTTTATGATGATGATGATGATGAGAACGATGATCTTCAATTGTTATTGGTGCTTTTGGTGGTGACGTTGACATTAGTGGAGACATTTTCTGATGATGAGATGATGACTCATTACTCACATTGGTTTCAGACATAGAAATAGGGCCACAACGATAATTGCCACTAGTGCCCAAACTTAAAACAGCATCTCCAGAATGAGATTTGACTAATGGTGGTAAAGGTACTTGTAAATTTCCTTTAACAATTTCTCCTTCACCATCAGATACTTGTTGTTGTTGTTGTTGACATTGATTCAAAATATTACGCAAGTTGGATCTAGCATTATGAACTCTATCTAATGGAGGAGATGGATCACTACCATATTGTGACATTCTATTAGCTGTTACTGTAGCTCTTTGTTGTTGTGGACCTCTCATTACTTTAGATACTACTGGTGTCAACAAATCTTCATCATCTTCTTGTGTTGAGTGTCTTCTTGACGGTGGCTCTGAAGATGAGACTTGTCTAGCAAAAGCAGACACAGAACTTCTTTGAAATTCTGTTGTTGTTTGAGTTCCTCCTTGTTGCTTTTGTAAATCTTGATTTGATAGTGAAACTAAAGGAAAAGCTCGTTGAACTGTTCTTCCAGAGGGTGAAGATGGTTCAGTAAATACTTTATTATTTGATGGTGATGATGATGATGCTGACTTATTAATAGACTCATCAAAGCTTTTAGTTAGTCCAGTTAATACACCAATCTTGGGTTTCTGATTCTGTTGTTGTTGTTGCTGGAGCTGTTGAGCAGCAGCGATAGCATTCATTGTATTAATATAGTCAACAGGTACATCATTACTATAAACAAATGATGATGGAGAGTCTGATCTTGTTGGTCCTTGCCTTGTAGAAACTACAGCTTGAAATCCTGTTGTTGGAGTTGGTGATGACATCATTATTTCATTACCAAGTGCTACAGGAGGAGGTTGAGGTTGAACACCATATTTATGAAGATTTTCAAATTCAGTTTTCTTACCAGCAATAAATGCACTTTGTTCTTTCATACTCTTTGGTTTAGGAGGTATTGGTGGAGCTGGACCAGAACTCACATTTGGTTGTTGTAATTGCTCAAAAACTGCTTTAGACATTGCAATACGTGTATTATTTTCTCTATCTCTAGATTCTTGTGATACAATTGTATTATTATTGTTCTCAGATTGATTTTCTGATTTCTTGGCCCAGGGTAAATCAATTTTTTCTCTAGGCATTGGACGAGGTGGTGGAGGATGAGATGTTCTTGGAGGAATTGCTGGAGGAGGAGCAAAATTTTGTCTTTGCATAGCTTGAAGAGCAGAAGCTGTTGCATGAACCATATGAACACCTTCATTTCCCTTTGATGATGATGGTGTTGATGTTGATGGGATTGAAGAAAGTTGTGACGATTTTTGTTGTTGCTGCTCTGCTACTACTCTTGAAGATATTGGTTTCGGTTTTCTTATATGTTGTGGAATAAATTGTTGTTGAGAATGAGAAGGAGGAGGACATTGTTGTTGTTCTTGAGTAGTTTTTTCAAATGCCATTTTCTTTTGCATAAGTGATGAGCTAGGATTATTATTATTAGCTGCCTTTACTTGTTGTTGTTGATGATGATGATAAGGTGTCATAGAATTATTTCCACTGTTTCTATTATTATTATTATTATTATTATTATTAGCTTGTTCAAAACGTCTGGCAACAGATGAAGGAGCAGGGATTACAGTGTTGTCAGCAGGTGTTGCTTTTGACTCAAACACTTGTAATTTATTTCTAACTTGTGGTGGTAACTGAGCAGGGTCAGTATTTGCCCACACAGGTCTTGAAGAAGAACTTGAAGGATTATGATGATGTCGTCCTTGTGTCAAAGCCATTTCTGATACAGATCTTGGTGGTCTTATTGGTGAAGGTACTGGTGAACAACTAGGACTAGATCCTTGACTACTTGATTCAAAAGATGTTTTCAAATTAAAAAATCGATTGTTCCAATATTTATCATTAACATGAAGGTAAGTTAGTCGAGTAGGACGATTTTGATCTGGTGATGAAATAGCATTATTTTTCTCTAAAAATGCTAAGAATTTCCTATCACCTTCTGTTTTTGGTTTAAATGGTATATTCTTATGAGAATGACTATTATTATCTAAATGTGATGATTTACTTGTGTTAACATCAGACTCAGACTCATCATCATCCATTTCAGTATCATCGTCATTATTATTTCCATGCATGAAACCAGGAGGATGTGGAATATCAATTGTATTTGCTCTTTTCATTCGTTTCTTTCTCTCATTTTTACTTTTATATCTGCATGCTTTAGTAATACTATTTCCTCCACTACTTGTCATTACCATTCCTCCACTATCTCGTACAGCACTATCATCTGACATGAATCCTGATGATGATGCTTTATATGGAATACTTGTAATTGTAGTAGTTGTAGGTACAGTGTCAATACATATTGTTCCATTGGCAGTCGTTGTAATTTGATTACTACTATTGTCGCCACCATTATTGTTATTATTATTATTATTATTTGTATTTAATGTAATCGCTATTTGTAATTGAGGAAATTCTGAGGATGTCAACTCCTTGAGAGAAATTTGCACATTTTCAATTCGTTTTGGTGATTGTTGTTGCTGTTGTAATAATTGTTGTCCATTATTATTATTATTACTACTATTTTTTTGTTGTTGTGATTGAGAATTTCGATCATAAACAACCATAGCTTGCTGTTGTTGTTCTGATTGTTGCAAATTCTCTTGTTTTCCTTGTTGAATTTCTTGACTACTATCTTCTCCAATCCCAGAGTCACAGGATTGATGACTAGTATTGTTGTTATTATTATAGCCTGAAGATGTAAATACATTTTTAGTAGGATTGAAACCTTGTAATGATGACGATGATGTTGTTGACGATTGTTGTTGTTGCTGAGGAGAAACGTAAGGCTTAGGAAGAGAAAAATCTTTATTGGAATTACTATTTCCATGTATATAAGATGACAAGCTATTTCTTCTTTTACGACGATCCTCCTCTTCTGACATTTGTTTTTTGATAGCAGCTTTATGTATTGCAATTTGTACAGTTTCTTCACGAGTAAATAATGCCTCACTTGGATCATATGAATTATGTTGACTATCCAATGAGACTGTTCTAAATGGTTTTAATTTCATACTACCAATAACAGTTGTGCCATTAGGATTATTATTATTATTATTGCTGTTTGTTGTAGTAAATCTTCCTTTAGGTGGATACTGAAAGGTTTCTCCAGTTCGTATAAAAGGACGAGGTACAACATTCTCAGTTAATTTCTTTGAATCAATATCTAATTGCCAACTTGGTTTTGAGACAAGATTTGAAGGTGGAATAAACGTTGTTGTTGCTGCAGGATTTTGTTGACATGATAATGGTGATGATGAAGATGAACAAGTAGTTAATAAATTGGATGTCGACTTATTTTGATGATCTTTCTCTTCATTATTTAAAGCTGTTCGAATAGCTTCTTCTTGTAAAAGTCTTCTTGCTTCAGCCAATTCTTCAACTGATACTCCAACAGTATGAGAACGAGCTTGTGAGCGTCTTTTGGCTGCACGAACTTTCCAAGGAAGTTGACTTTTATTTTCTGATGACTCTTCACCTTCTTCTGGTCCAACAACATTATTATTGTTAGCTGTTGATGTAGCTATAGGATAAATTTGCTGAGTTGAAGGTACCCATGGATTGGAGCTACTACGAGTAATTCCATGATGGGAAATTAAGTCAGTAGATTGTCGACTGTTATTATTATTAAAAGTTTCCATTGGTGTCCAATTATTATACATATCTTTTGTAGAGTATGGAGCAAACTCTTTGCTTGAAGAGCCACCAACAATAGAAGGAAGTGGTGATGTTTTTGTATTATGAACTGATGATGATGTAGTACTTGAACTACTGCCACTAAGTGAATTTTGTAACCTGTCAATAAGTGCAATGAGCTCTTTAGACTTTACCGAGTCTGTGTCAAGAGCTGATGGTAATTTGTAAGATAAACAATTTGGATCTTTCACAAGAGAGTCTCTTAGTAATGATAAAACGTTTCCTACTTGTTGCACCAAATCAGAGTCTGATGTTTTTGCTGATGAAGAGGAAGGAACTTGAAGACTATTATTATTAATATTGCTAGATGTTGTTGTCATATGTGAAGATGAAGGAGGATAATTGAAATTGGTCTTTTCCACAGTAGGAAGTGGAGCAGAACGAAGGAGAAAAGTACTTTGAGTTTTGTCACGAGGAAAAGTATTGTAAATATTACTAGCATTATTACTACTAGTAGTACTACCGATATTATTATTAACATGTTGTTGTTGCTGTTGTAAAGAATACTTGAGTCCCTCCATAAATGAAGAGAATTCTGAGCTTGGTGGTGGAGGAGCAGGACTATTATTATTTTTAGTCAATTCCTCACCACTCTCAGTACCAGAATCAAAAAGACACTCTTCAGAGCCGCAAGTATCTTCTTCAACTCCACCACTACATTTTGATGATGATGCAGAGTTTACAAGATTTGTAATTGGATTTGAGTTGTAACTATTACTATTATTATTAATATGACTAATGTATGATGATGATGGATGAGTTGAAGAAATAGGAATAAAAGAAGAAGAAGAAGAAGGCAGAATGCTATGTATTATATTGTTGTCACCACCACCACCAGCAGAAGATAAAGTAGGAGCACAACCTCCACCAAATGTAATATTATTATTAGCAGTAGAAGCACCAATGAAGTCCACGAGAGAACTTTGTAATTGATCTAAAATCAAGGGCATCAACTCACCAGTCACATCAGCACTTGTTGCAATTGGATTAGAGTCCTGGGAGATTAATAAAGCATCATTATTTTCCTTTTGTTGTTTAGATGATGATTCATTGTCCTCTTCATTTGTTGATGATGATTGTTCAACAGAGGTCGTAGATTTGTCTAGGCCTAGAAGAAAAATTTAAGAAAAAAATAATCAAATATGTAATATAATTTTTACATCAAAAAAGTATATAAGTATACATATGTACTATAATAAAAAACAAAGTGAGTAGACCGATAAATTCCACTCCTTCATTTTGTCATGCGACAGGTTTTTTTTCTTGTTTCTTACTATTACCATTTTTCATGGTTCAATTGTAATTGTAGGCAAGGCAAGGAATCTACTAAAGCCAGTTAGTAAAAGTAGTCAATGTATTTATATGGGCATCTCACTCAGGTGACATGACATATAGATAGAATGAAAAATAAAGTGAATTGAACTTGAATTTAAAAGTTAAACTAGTCTAGTATAGTAACACGGCTCGGCTGATATTAAAAAGAATCAAAATATATATATATATATATATATTTCTCTGTAGGAGGAGGAAAACTATAGTGTAGAGAGAATGAATGATTATTTCCCAATTAAGGACATTTAATGGATCTTCATCTCTCGACCCACGGAGAGAGTATAATACTCCATATGTTGAGACAGGCACGGGGATGCTTGTTCCTTCAACTTGACAACAACACAACATTACCTTTGTTCTCTTACACAGATAATTGCAAAAACTTGTCTTAACAAAATATTTGCTACAATTCATATATATATTCTATCTAGATTATAATTGCGAATTATATAATACTAGAAAATTTGGGCAACTTCTACCTACATGCTGTCAATTTTTAAAAGAAAATAAATTAATTAACAGTTCTTCTATTCTGTATAAGTACGAAATAAATTTTTATTTAATGAACAAATTAATTAAATAGTAGTAGAAAAATAATAGTCTTACCCAAAATTTGAAGGCGATTTTCTACTATTCCACGTTCCTCATCTCCAGCACATTGATCCAGCTATACGTGTAAATAAAAAAGAAATGGATTATGTTAAATGGTCAATGTACTATAAGAGCCTAGGAGAATATGAATGGTTAAAAATCTTTGGCTTCTGTCAATGATCACAAACTCACTCTCTCTTTTCTATTTCATGATGATTGTAATAATAGATTATCGTAAATGGTTTTAACGGTTTTAACTAAAGTATTTGGAACATAAGCATAACATCACGTACTTACAATTACTACATATATGATACTTAGAATGATGCCGACACAACGACTCTATTTTTAAAGTAATCATCAGGAAGTCAGAAATTTGCCAATACTTTTCTTTCGCATTGTCTACATATAAGAAGATAAAGGTACAAACAACATTTAAAAGTCTGTCTATAATGTAAAGTTAAAATATGACGAGTTTCTTTTCGTAAATAGCATAGTAACATGTTTCTTTTTTTCTTTCTATTTGTGTCGTCGTATTATATAGATATTCTATTTTTGTTCAGATATATTTAGAAAATAATGTGAATTTTGTATAAGAACAGAGAAATTAGTTTTATACGCATTGACTTTGTCATTTCTTCCTGCAATGAACCAAATTGTAATTTGCTTCGCATTCAAATTTTTATAAAACTAAACTTGTTACCAAAAAACACGATGACTACAACGCCTACGATTCCTTTTCTGTTAAATGATAATGATTAAAAGAATTGCTACTACAAGTACCATAGAGTATGTGTATGTATATGTCAGACGACGGCTAGATAAATTGTCACTTCACATTAATGGTGATGAGCTCACCATCTAAATATATACATAGGAGAGTATGACAATACTCATTATTTTCAACAACATCTTGTGTTGTGTCGCTGGTTTGAAAGAAGAATTTTTGTGACAAATACTCTATAAACTCTCACTTGGTTCAAAAATCAAGTTTCTCTCTTACTCACAGTGACAAAATGCGTAACTTAGGTATAACAGACCAACAGGTTAAATTAATACTATAACGAACCATACAATACACCCATTGACTTACCAACTGTCTCAATTTTGTCTCATCCGTTTCAACCTCAACGTCAACTCCGTTAATGGAAGTATTTTGAGACATGCTCACTCCTTTTTATTTTTCAAAATGAAATGAAAGAAAAACACTACCAAAATAATTGGCTTTTGAAACTCGGCAAAGATGTTTTTATGATGTAGTTACTGTTCACACTCTTAATCTCATATTTTTTATCCTCTCCTTAAAACCACACAGTTGTTGAGATTTTTAAATGTTTTGAATTTATTTTTTTCGTAACACTATTATTACTACTTGTTTTCCACTTCGAGTCGTAAAAAAAACTTTTCACAGTCAATAAGAAATCTAAGAGAAAAGTAAATATTTTTGACGTGTTGTATATACTTTCTGTATAAGAATTTTCGTTTTCTTTTGCGACTCAAAAACTTATGTAAAAGAGTCCTAAAAATTATAAAGGCATCCTAATCTTTGTTTTGCTTGACTAGTTTTAACTGCCGTCGTCAAATTCTTACTGATGAGTGTCAAGTAGTCACAAAAAGGTTTAAGATAATACTTTATTTATATACACAGCAATACTAATTAGTATGTGGTTTGTATCTTTTGCAAAAACAAGCTAACAATGTAAATCTAGTAGTAATGAGCTGAAGAGAGTCAAAAAGTACAAGCAAAACTGAACTGACTACTCTCTGCACTTTTCCGGACTTTTAACAAAACCTGAGCTGGTTTCCTCTCTTTCTTTCTCTGTCTCTAAACTTTAAACTCACTAAAATTTCCTATTGCATACTCTATGTATAAATGTAAATAGACTTTGTTCTTAAGGGAAAACTATATTCACGATGATGATGATGATGCGACGCAGTCTGGTTTAAATGCATATAAAGTGAAACTAAAAATTTTCAGTTCTACCTTTGACTATATTAACATTATGTTTTCTTCTACCTAATATGTAAAGATATGATGATGTTTAGGTTGATCAGAAGAAGATCTGCATATGTGTATTTCCAGACGCTTTGCTACTACATATATATATATGTGTATATAATGTAAGTACGTTAGAGTATTTAGCATTAGACATGATGATATATCAGTGAAGCAGGCGAGTCGCCAAACATTGAGTTCTAAGAAAAGTACTCATTGCCCAAAAATAGTTCGGCAGGAGGAATCAGTCGTTTGCACCCGACACTCCGAATGTGACTATTTTCAGGAGCCGAACTAGAAGAAAATGAACTTCACATCTTTAAAAGAACTGGCAATGTACTTGTTGGCTTGTTGGTTCATCTACACACATATACAATCTTTCCTATCTATGCTTTTGAGTATTAACCCTGAGATTTAAACTAGAGATTTTAAACTCTACAAAATATATAACTAGGTATATATGTATACTGAGCTTTAAACATTCTACACACATTAAGTTTTGTCACTACGAAATGAGACTCAGTGTCATGTCACATAGTTTTCTTCAAGCAGATTCTTTTTTTTTCTCTCTCTCTTCCTCTCACAAAAGTTTCGCAACACTTTTGCAAGTCATTCACACTTTTTTTAATTACAGATATTTTGCATACCATGTAAATGTTTATTGCTGGGATCAGCTTCTAAAATAACATGAGAATAGAAAAGAATCTCAATACAGAGAGAAAGAGAAAGAGAGAGAGAGAGTTTATGTAGTCACGGTCAACTACGTTTCCGGATTTGAAAGAAATGGGTTAAATTGCGATGTTTGAGGGAATGTATATACTAACTGTATTATTATATCATATCCTGAGTCATCTCCTCAACTTCTTCGTTTTCAAAAATGCATAAATAAAATACTGTTCAAACATACTATATGAATCACTAATAGTCGATGCTCTACAAGTACGGTTCACTAATTCTGAACCGTCATTTTGAAATTTATCACTTGATAAACAAAGTATATATGTTATGTATATATTACAAACAGTTTGCGGTGTACAGATTTCCGCATTGATATATAAGGACAAGATTGCACAGTAAAGTGTAAAAAAAACTTTCGAGATGACTTTGACTGAACAGCGAAAAAGAGTAAAAAAGTATATATATACATACAAATCTCTCTAAGAAAACTTGAAATAGAAAAAAGTTTAAGGTTTGGACTCTAGACTTATTCCTAATCACTTGGTTTTACAAATACATATATATACAAACATAAATATATGTATTTATGTTCTACATACGAAAAATTATAACCAATGAACTTTTTTTTCTTAGCTAGCCAACTTCATAGAAGAAACATCTGCCTCTAAAATTTCTATTTAGACCAGCGAGCATATAATGTGTTGAACTCTGAAAAACCTAAAAATGACGAATCTCTCTCTCTACACACTCGATTTCCAAAAGGAGCAATACACTCTTTTCTCTTCTTCCGAAAAACATTTTCCTTCTTCTTGCTTTCCTTTAACTTGTTACTATTCTTTTGCTCTCTCTCTCTATATATATATATATGCTACATGTACTCTATTCTATACTACATGTACCTACAATGATCATCTTGTCTTTTTCTAAAGAAGAAATAGTATTATGCTATAGCTATACAGAGAGAGCGAGAGAGATAGAAAAGAGTTGTGTGTCGAAGAACCCCTGCTACTTACTAAATAAGCCAAAGTTTGAAAGCTGTCTTTGCCGTAATAGGTAATTCTCACAGAGACAGAGGTAATAAATATACCAACTAATCATAGTCATGCCATAAAAGAGCCGATTTATTTTTGAACTCATTAGTTACACACTCAAACAGAGTTAGTTAGAGAAGGATATCTTAAAACAAATGTATAAAGCCTTGAATCTATAGTTACTGTCATTATGTCACAATTGTCAATGTAATAATATGTGCAATATATAAAACTCTCAACAGATTTTCCTATATAATGACTCAGTTCAAATCACATGTGACTCAATTGTTTAAACATTCATAAGATAATTAGACATTTTAGTAAATGCTTCTTCTTGACACTTTCTGTTTACCCTGCTCTCATTTCAAACTCATCAAGCACCAATGTATCAAGTGTATATTTATGTAGGTAAAAAAGCCATGTTTCGAATTGGCTTTCCACCATAATATATACGACTCGGGTCGGAGAGAAACAAGGACACAATATATATACGATGTTATAGTCAAATAGGTTATACAGAGTTGATACATTTCTTCTTCCTATAGCACTTAGCCAATTTTTAAATCACCTTCTTATTTTTACTTTATATGCTTTTTCCGTTGTATGCTATTGTAAAAGGAAAAAAGTGTTAAAGCTATTGAAAATTGAACTAACATAACCTAGCCACAAAGTAAATAGATATTTAATGTGTTACATGTGTTGCATTTTCATGCTCAAAAAGAACGACCAAAGCTTCGTGTATAGCAACATTATTTATGCTTGAATGTTGATACAGTTTTATACATTTTAAAAACTTTTATTATATATACATTTTCTCATGTAGTGTTGTAGTGTGTAGCCAAAGAGTTTATGTTGACTTGTAGTTGTCACTGCATTCTACTTCCTTTGCATCTGTTTCACTCATTGATTTATGGTGTCACGTATGAATATGAAATGTAATGTAATAGGGAAAACTAAGCATTATGTAATATGAACAAATTTCCAAGGTAATCTCATACATAATCTAATGCTATATATGTTCCGCTTAGATTTATAGTGACGATGTTGACTGCCAACTTTAAAAGTGTTAACTCTGTCGTTCTTTGTCACGGTCGGAATTAAATTACATACGACAACGTTTTTCACAAAAAAAATCAAAAAATGTATTATATTACCATAAAAAGTGAGCAGAACTTACCATATTATTATTATTATTCGTTGTGGTAACTTGTTGTCGGATCATCATTCCACTTCCACTCTTTCCATTTATTAGACATTGCTCAGCTCCTTGCATGATGATGGTTGCACCAATAAATTTATTGAGAAGGTTCAAGTCGTCATCAACATTTGTTTCTGGTCCACCTATACAACTACTAGTTTCCTCTCCTCTCATTTTTTCCAAAACATCAGTTAAACTCTCAACTGGAGTTGAGTCAGTTAAAAAACTTTTCTTGGAAGATTCGTTCACAGTAGCATTAGTAGCAGCAGTAGTAGACGAAGAGGTAGTGATTAGAGTACTACACTTATTTCTCTGGTCACTTTCTTCTTCTTGTAAGTCAGAGCTAGAGAGAATATTTGTAGTAGTCACCTCAAGATTACTAGTAGAGCTTTTATTATCTTGTGTCAATTCTTTTTCAACTTCCTGGACGCCACCTACATCTTCTACTTCTTCTTCTTCTTGTCTTTTGTCATCGTCATTGTCATTGTCATCGCACACAACAGACAAGGAGTTATTGATCTTGAAACTTGGAATACTACTACTATCTGTATTACTATTTTCAGTCATGACATGCTCTATCTCTGTTCCGTTAAAAGTCTTGTTAGTATTACTACAATCACCAGTAGAAGAAGAAGTAGTAACAACAACTGTGGAACTAGTAGCAGCTGAAGTTATCTCTTTACTAATAGTTTTACTACTTAACCTTCCATCTCTCTCTAGACTGGATGATTTAGAAACTGGTGCAGAACTAGAGCCTTCAAATCTTGATTTCATTTCTCGGACAGAAGAGCGTCCAACTTTACCTCGAGACAGAGATCCTCCACCAGATCCAAAATCCTTGGTTTCAGTTTTTCTACTTTTTCTCCAATCTTCATCAACAACTTTAGACTTTATCATGCTACTACTATTGCTGGTGTTTGTCTTAGAAGAAGACGACGAACAAGTAGTCAACAAAGTTGGACAAGAAAATGTATCTTCTATTTTACTAGATGAAATGTTTGTTGTAGTGCTACTAATAGTCTCTTCAAGTTGATCCAAATCATTGGAAGAAGGAGTTGGTGGAGTTGCATCTTCAACTACTGAATTTACATCAGTCTTGGAATCACTTTTACAACTTGTGAAAGAGGAAGTTTTTTTTAGAATGGATTTAGGAGAAGTTTGACATGGTTGAGTGTCTTTATTGTCTTTTGTAGTAGTTGTTCCTCCTGTTCTTTCTTCTGTACTTTTTGAAATGGATGTTGTTGTAGCATGTGAAGAAGACTCTCTTTCCAAACTATTGCTACTACTTGTCTCAGCTACCTTTTTTAATGCTCTAAGGCCATACATATCACTTGACCTAATCTTACTCTTGTCATCTTTCACCAATGCTTCATCTATTTTAGGCTCATCCTTATTAACTATTTCTTCAACAGTTGTTTCACTTGTTTGCATTTTCTCTTGAGCCTGCTTAATTTTCCTTAGAGCTCTTAAACCAAATAAAGGCTTTCCATCATCATCTATTGGACCAACACCATAGCTTGAAGTTATAGACTCGGTTCCTTGATTACTTTTATTATTATTATTCTGGGATGTAGATGTGAATTTTTTCTGATTATTTGATACTGATGTTGATGAAGTTATGTTGCTTCCACCTTGTCTATAAGTTGAAGTGCTACTACTACTTGTTGTTGAACGACTTGATTTGGTATTATTATCTTGATTCACTGAAAATTTTCCAATAGTATTTGAGACAATACTGTTAGTACTACTTGTCTCTTTAGTTGGATTGCAATTAGCATTGCTTGTAGTCACTTCTCTAGATGGACTTGCTCTTGTAGATTTCTTAGCTACTGTTGTTGTAGCACAATGCTGCTCATTATCTATAGATTTCTTTCGAGTTTCTGACGATGAGATTTGTTGTTCCTTTTTAGTAGCACTAGCACATTCAACTGAAAAATCCTCTTCACACTTTTCTTGAACCGTTTCAATATTCTTAGGTGGTGACATTGACTCTCGTCTTCTAATTGGAATTTCACTTCTTCTTGGTGGTGATCTTGTGTCACGAGTAGGTGTTTTTCTTATGTTCTCAATAGTTGTATTACTAGAGTCAACAGAGGAGATATGAACATTTTCATTCTTCTCAACTGTAGTTTCAACTTTACATTTTGCAGACGTTGATTCTAATGATTGTTTACGAGAGTGTGATTTAATTTCTTCTTCGCCCTTTGAACTTTTTCTTGAGCTGGACATTATTTCCTTTGGTGGTGATGAAGAAGTTTCTCTAGAATTCTTTCTAAAATTTTTGGTAGTTTCACTATTATTTATATTACTACTGTTGTCTTTATTATCTTTAGATGATGATCGGCGACATAATCTTGGTTGATTTTTAACTTCAGTTTCATTATTGGTCTCTTCACTTTTTAATTCTTTTGAATTTTTCCTTACTGTTGTTGAGGCTTTTGGTGATGAACTTTTCTCACGCAAGTTTCGAGACGATGATGTTTCAGTTTTATTAATACTAGAGACTCTAGTTACTGATTCCTTCTTAGTACAAGTTGTGACATTATCTGATGGTTTTCTTTGATCAATTGAATTCTTTCGTGAAAGATCTCTACTAGCTTTTCTACTTGATGTAGTAGTAGTACTACTATCAATTTCTTTAGAGTCTCTTCGTGATGACAAATCTGTATCTTTAGAACCACGTCGAGAAGAAGTTTTAGATGTTGTATTGGCTATGTCAGGTGAAGATGATTTCTTTTTTGGAATTTTATTTTCCTTGTCTAAAGCTTTCTTTGCTATTTCTTGAATCTGAACACTATTGACTTCACTGATTGTCAACTCATTAGAAGGTCTTCTTGTACTAAACAAATCATCTGATGTTTGTTTCTTAATTTTCTCTTCTTTGACAGTGGGAGTTTCAGCATCTATTAAACTGGTGATATTCTTTTCTTTACTGTCCTTCCTTGAATATTTATTTGTTGACATTAAATCAGTATTTTCACTTGAAATCTTTTTACGAATTCTGGTCGTTGTTATTGTTACTTCATTATTGTCACAAGCTTTTGATGTTGGTACTTCTTTCAATGATTTACGACGAGATACTTCTTCATTTCTTGAGTTTTGTTTTGAGACTGTTCTTCTGATAGTATTATTTTCTGTCTCCTTGTCTTCATTTGAACGTTTTCGGAGTGGTATTCGTTGATATTCACTATTATTATTATTATTATTTCTTGACAATGATAAGTCTCTGTTACAAGTTTTTGCTGTTTTTGAGCCATCAGAATTTTCTAGAGATTTTTTTCTTATTGTCACTTCCATTGATGAACCTATAGATGACTTTCTTCTTTCATTTATGTTTCTCTTACTTGCAACATCTCCTTTCACCCCTATTTTTGACTCATCAGATTCAGTACGTTTCTCAAGATTAGCTTTGCGTTTGATTGATCGAATGCGAGCTCTTATTTTACTTCTGTCATCATAACCAACTGCTTTCTCCAACATTTCTTCCAATTCCTCAACATTTTCAGTCAAGGCTACAATTGCTGTTATATTGGTTGCAGCAACAACAGTATTAGAAACTGTTATTGTAGTCTCATTTTCTGTGCCACTGTTGTTACGGGTCACTTCTTTTACTTGTTGTTGTGGTGGTAGTACAATAGGCGTTGTTGTAGTTGAGCTTGAGCGTCTCACATTGCCTCTTTTGCTTGTTGTATTGCTGCTGATGCTTTCTTCCTTTTCTTGAATAGATTTTTTCATTTTGAGCTCATTCTTTTGTTGTTGCTGCTGTTCTTGTTGTATTTTATTTACAATTTGAGAAGAGCGATTATAACTATTATTATTATTATTATTATTATTATTATTGGTACTAATAGTTTTGGATTTTTGAATATTTGATGAAACAGCTTTAGCACAACTAATAATTTCATTTGAAGATTCAGCATTTGAGACAATAGTATTGGTAGCAGTAACAAGAGTTGAGACTTCTTCACGCTCATGACCAACTACAGGGCTACAGCTACTTTCTCTATCCTCATGAGTTGACTCTGATGAAATACTGATACGCTCACCTCTGCTTCGAGCTTCAAAAAGTGCAGCTTTCTTTGACACTTGTAAATTACCTTTGAGACGATTTGAGCTATCAAAATCTGCTGAGCATTTGTCTGTAGCTGCTTCTTGGGCTTTAATTTCAAATAATGTTTTAGCCTTTAGCACAGCACTAGGACTTTCTAAACCTTTAGCTGAAAAACGTCTTTGAGGTGTTAAAGGATCATCATCATCATCATCATTGTCATCATCATGATCCATTGTCAATTTAACTTGTGGAATAACTCTTTCAGGTGTGTTGTCTTTGCTATTTTGTTGTTGTTGTTGCTTAGTACTTGCAATTGGTTTTGGTGGTGGTTGTTGAGGTTTTTTCTTGTCAAACACTGAGGGACGACTTAAGATGTCTGCCTCATACTTTTCTTGTTTACTTTGAAAATCTGTCAACTTGGATTCCTTTACTACCTTTGGTAATGTCATTTCAGTTGTGCTCGACATCATCTTCCCTTTGGAGTTTCTCTTTTCATTTTCAGCTCTTGATATAGTCATACTGGTAGTAGTAGTATTACTTGTAGGAGAAACTTCTTTCTTCAAAGTTTTAGTTGAGTTACTACTATTAGCTCCTGAGGCTTTTTTACTTTTACTACTACTGCTACTTTGCTTGGAAAGTGAGTTGTTGTTGGTAGAGCTGGTAATCTGTACTCCATCGGAAATGATCTCTTCCTCAATATTTCTTTGGAGCCTTGAATTTACAACATTAGACTGATTTGTATTCATTGTCATGATGTTTCATCGTTGTAGTAGCATGATGAGAATGATCATCATCACTTGGGCAACTATATTTATATGCTTTCTTTGTAAAAGGAGCTTCTAGTCCAGTTGTCATTACATCTTCTTTACCTTTACCACTAGTAGTAGTATTAGTCTCAGCGGTGGTCGATGATGTCACTTTAGTTGTTGTTTCATCAACAGATGGACTTCTTTGTGACAAGAAAGTGTCCAAAATGTCCAATTCTCGAATGATGGATTCTTACTGCCTTTACTTTTTCTGGTTGATCACCTACAGCACGTGTAGAACTAACTGTTGCATTAGTAGAAGAAGAAGAAGACTTATTGCCTCTAGCTACTATGACATTTCCATTTGTAGTAGTAGTAGCATTATGTGATGATGAGCTAGTACTATTGGTACGAGTTGCTTTCACTTTAGTTTCACTACTACTATTAGTTGTTGCAGTAGCATTAGCATTAGAAGCTGTAATCGAATTGCGATTTATTACCTCTGCATAGCCTTTAGATGATGGTCGTGATTTGACTCGGTTGCTGTTGTTTCCAACACTTTCTTTGCCACTAGTACTTTCTTTACTACACTTTCTAACGACAGTTGAGTTTTTAGTATTAGCTGTATTACTACTACTACTATCTAAAATCCTTGACTTTCTTTCTGAATTGGCATTCTTCTCCAGTGATGATGTCATTTCAAATTTACTGTCTCTCTCCTTATTGCTATTGGTTATAGTAGAAAGAGTGCCACTTGCAATTGTTGTTGTTGTTGCTTTCTTCGTTGTCGAACTTTTGTTTCCCCCTTTTGAAATTGAGCTTGTAGCTGAAATACCATCAACTCTTTTACCTTCTACACGACCCAAACTGTCGACTGTCATAGTGGCTGAAGTTGCTCTCTCAAATTTTTGTTGAGTTTCTCTTTCCTCTCCAACTTTGTTGTCCAATACTTTTATTGATGTCTCTTTTGATGCTTTCACACTCTTTGTAACTTTCATTCCTCCTCCTCTGTTGTTACTGTCAATCTTTTTCATATTGCTTGGGTCTCTATTTTTCGTAACAACAGTTGAGTTATTGTTATTGTTTTTATTATTGCTGCTACTATTATTATTATTAGAAATAGCGGTGATAGTGTCACTTGAGTTGTTGGATGTTGTGACAATTACGTTGGCTCCACACATATTTTGAGAAGTGTCAGTTGTTGTTGAAGTTATTGAAGAAGACATGGTACTGATCATTTCACTCTCTCCACTATTACTCTCAATTTTACTTGACTTTGATGAAGAAGTAGTTGTTGTTGTCATAGTTATTTTCTGATTGACTCCTTTGATCTGTTGTTGTTTTTTATCTTTAGTATTGACTCTATTTTTGAGTGACTCACTTGCTACTACAACAGAACCTGAGCTTTCTCCATCTTCAGAAGAAGTTAACATATCTGATTTTAAAATGTTTTGAATGATGTCTTCACGACCATAGTAGTCTTTGAGTCGCTCTTCTCGTATTTTGTACATTCGAGACCGAATTTGCCGTTTAGATTCAGCATCTTGAGCTTCCATCCACTAAAAGAATAAAGAAAAAAAGAAAAATATAATGTGAGATCATCACGTACTCTCAAAAGACGTGTGTGTGTATGCTCAATATTCCTACTATAATAATAATAATAATAATTCAAAGTTTCTATCTAGGCACGTTTCCTATTTGAAATTTTTCTAAATCCTATATAAGCATTTTCATGAATGAAAAATCTTATTTTTTTTCTTCTGCTATATGTAGACATCCTCACATACACCTACACACACGAACATTTTGTGACCTTTTACCGTTATAGTGCAAATTGTCACAATGATAAGCATTTTTATAAATCTGACAAGTACTTTCGACAATCAAGACGAGTCAAAATGTATTATGAGAAGAGTCTGACAGGCAAAATAATAATGACGTAGCAATATAAAGTTTTTGATTGATGCATTTTTCTTTTAATGTCCTTTTTTATATTCCATCTCTTGATAACTATATACTATACATGGTTAAATTTGTTCTCTCAAACTAAAACTAACCTTAGCCTACGTATATTCAATCTTCATTTCAAACCTGAAATGTAGTTAACACATAGCTTGAATCTATAGATGTAAGTACACATAAAAATAACAATGTCTATATATGAACAGAGCATTTTGATTCAGAAGATATAAAATAATAAAAGTTAAAACGATTATTATGTACTATACTAGTTAGTATAGGTATATTACATCAAGCTAGATATGTTGATTTGATAGGTAAATAATAGGAAAAGGTACTTTATAAGCAAGAGTCTTTTAAACCAATGATTGTCAATTCTCAATATAAAAAAGAATTCGACATATCTTTCTATATTCTAAAGATAACATTGAAATTTAGCTTGAAGCATTTACTAATTAATTCTTACAGAATTTTCTATGTTAGTGTATCAAATATCACTTGTAATTCTCAATTTTGAGAGCTCACGTACTCACGTAAGTGAAAGATTTTATTTCATTAAATTTGGTTTTGTCATTTAATACTCAACCAGGAAATATGCGAGATCATTCACCTCGTTCATGATGTAATATAGCACGAAAGTGTTTTGTTAAAAGGTATCCAGCATAGAAATTTCCTTACTCTAACAAAACTCTTTATTCCTCTACAACATATTTGAAGATAAGAGAGAAAACTATGTTTTTTGTAATGTCACGTTGTCGTTACTAATTGAACTACTCATATACTACGACACAAAGTAGTAGAAACTTATACGAAATAGCTGAGTTGAGGTTGAGAGACATATCATTCAGTCAAACTCTAATTGATCTATGACATGACATTTAAATCTTGTAAAAGTCTAACACCCTCAGCACCATATTTGCTCAAGCAACTCAGAACTAGACTCCATCCATATATATCGTTTTTTCACCCAAGAAACTTTACATTTATCCAAGAGATATTAACTTACACATTAAGAAGAAGACTCTGATGAGTGAAATTATAACATTTAAAAACACCTAGTTTCATATTGTCAGTTTTTCCATGGTTCACTTATATATCTACTTCTCTTCCTCTCCTCCATAGTAGAAGAATGTTGATGAACTGCTAGAATTATTGTCAGTCCCGCATACAAGACTTTTTTTGATTTATTGTCAGATATTCAGTATTCACCTACTCATTTATGAATATGGTATAAAAGAGTATAATAATGAGATTTGTGGGTTTCATTGAAAATAATCTGTGCTTCCTACGTGTCTCTCTTTCAAATGACTATGTAGACTCTCTTTAAAGTTGTTGTATCATATGTACATTTAGTTTTAAACTACTATTTCTATATTACAGCTAATAAAAAAGAAAAAAAATAAGAACCCAAAAAATAAAAATATTGTACGCCTGACTACCATAATATAATATCACCTGTGGAATAAATGTAGAATAATAATAATGTCCACAATTGTAAAATCCGAAAGAAATGTGGTTCGTCTACATCCTCCTACTCTTATTTCCATTGTCATAACTCTGTTTTTATATGTAGCGACTCTATAGAAAAGTAGATAGGATGCATTTACAACAGATCGAATCTAAAGGACAGAAAACTAAGTTGAACTACAGAGAAGAAATGACGTGAGATGCGACACCTTAATCCTGTAGCAAGAGAGAAGAACCGTACGTCTAATGTAATATTGAGTCAAAGTGCTATTTTATGAGCAAAGAAGTCGTTTACATGATCCAAAAGTGGTATGGAAACTTACTATTATATACACAATAACTAGTTCTCCTAGAGCTTAAATTTTTTTAGCATATACATATTCTTTTATATATACATTACATTTTTTGAAAGTCAACATTTTATCAACATGCCCTCCAGCTAAAAAATTTCCAGTCTAATGACTAAGTGAACTTATTACATCAATAAAGTCTTGTAACTATATTGCTTGCTACTGTCTTGTGTCCATGTCATGTCTTCTCATCATGTCGAAAACTTTTTTAGACTTTTTTTAGACTCAACCACTAAAAATTATGATACTATATACACATAGTAACAACCTACACTTGATGCTACTACTTTATTTGCAACAGAAATTATTGTACAGGTGGTGGTTTGTCTAAGTTGAATTGAAGCTACTGAGAAGATCCTAATGCAGATGTTCATTATGTCACAAGAGAAACACATGCTACTCCAAAATTGCATTTGAAAGAGATTTTTTTCTCCTGACTAAACAAATATAAAGCTAAAAAAGCCAACTATATGGTCACTACTAGTCAAAAGTTCGACCCACGAATCTAATTTCTTACCATTTCCCGTAGGAGATTCTCATCATGGATGTCTTCTATATGTGCAGCTCTGGAAGAAGACATTGTTGTAATTCATTCACATGTCCACACTTCCAAAAACTGCTTTGGTAAATCTGCAATAATTAATCAATATATTATTAGATTGTTGTAATGATTTTTTAAATTTTATATATCACGGTAATATCATTGCATTTGGATTCATTTGCTAGTACAGATAAGAGAATAAATATCTAAAGGCAAGTACATAAAAGAAGCACGTTATATTCAAAGATGTCTCAAAGAGATTTAATCATATGGAAGTTGGAAGGAGGTCAGAGCCTTGTCTTGCATAATCAATCAATTTTTGACAACTGTTTGTGAACGCATGACATTTCTAACAGCAATTCAATGCAATATAAGCAAATCAAGCCAAGAGAATCATTTTCAAGAGGATGACTTTAGTTTCATTTACATCATCATGTACACTACTCACGTTTCACTCTGCCTCTTAAGAATATACACTACCAAGTTGATGAATGAGAAATATTAACAGAGTTCCAACTGTGTCGCGGTAGTATCTTTGATTTACCAAAAGAGACAATCACAGTACACTCCGACGGTGACAGCAAAATTAAACAAAACATTTTTTCTTGCTATTTACAATGTACTTCAAGTAATAGCCTTTGAGCATGGCAATCGACATAAATTGCAATTTCATTTGGAGCAGACATGTTACAATTTATATCAACTTGTTTTAAGCTATAAAAGACATTGAAACGTAATTTTATATATGCTAAATGTTCTTATTGATTCCTTTTACAATTGCTTGTTTCAAGAGAAAAATGACGATCCATTTATGGAATTTTGATACGATTACATAAAGGTCCACTTGGTACACGACAAGACGACAATAACAAAACAACTAATGGCAAACTTTCTACACCTTTGTACATAATAAATGTATTTTATGCTATGTCATGTCACATATCTCTCAATAGAGATGAGAGCAGCGCTTTGCCTTTTTTATTATTTTGTCAAGTCTTAAGTAACTTTGCATATATACTAGTAAAAGAAGCAATATGATTCTTGTATTCAATCTTCCTTGAGTAGTCGTATTGAATTTATATGTATTTATTTCTATGCAAATCTTGACATTCTGACATGATGGTACTAGAAGATGGAGAGTATGCACAATAAAACCTATTTATTGATTTAGCATGCATCAACCTTTTTAAATACGTGTTATTAATGTTATTACATACTCTTACTTTACATCCTTACAAACTCATGATGAAATATAAAGGACAGAGAAACACTGCCAAATATGAACTCATTCATACTATATAATATTGTTAGAGTATTTATGAGTTGGACAGTTGTCCAATGACAAGGCTGAAATGAAACTGTAAAGCTTTCCTTTTTATCTCATGTAATAACAATTTAACAATAGTTAAGACTCTGTAGTGAGATGACATATAGGATCCAATTTACATCAGAAGTGAATAGATGAATTATTTACATATTATTGTATTTAAGCAGTTGTCATATAAATGTACTTAGATTTGGTAAGCTTCAAGTGATGATGAAAGTGAGATAATCTTTACCTACAACCTTTGAGAAATCATCAGGTAATAGTTCACAATGCTCTTGGTGAGAAACACAATACAATGTGAAAATGAAAGTATTTACAATAATCTAATATATGCAATGCTAAGCTGCCATGGAAAGACACCTTGATGAAAACAATTCAATTTACTTTAAACAATTGATTTACTCGCGAGATGAATGTAAATATGAAAATGAAATATATGTCCTATATATATATATATGCCCAAGGGTAGCAAGCAAAATTAGATATAAAAGTCTTATGGCAATAGTCTCCAAATAGACAAACTACAACTTAACCCTATTACAATAATAGACTTTTTTTAATCTTGTTAAAATGCCATTTCATTTTCTTTTTAAAATTATGACTACTTCTTCACCCTTTCACTACCTACTACTATATTACCAAAGCTTAGAATATTACTTTATATTAATAAAGTTTTCCATAATTACAAACCATCATATAATCTAATATGAAATATTACATGTGTGAACCACTACTATTAGTGGTCCAATTCATCTTCAAAGGAATTAGCTCACCACCACCCTCAAATCCAAAAATTTCCTCTTTTGCCTCAGCTCAAGTTGTGCGGGCTGCCTTATTTTGACAAATTGTAAATTCAATTGACTCTCTATCAACTCTGCAATCTCTACCAGGAGATTGTCTACCTATTGCCAAGTAAAAATAACAGATCACAGAAAGTGTGTGTGTGTGTGCTTCATGCATATATAAATATGTATATACAATTGCAATTGCAAGCTAACAACAACCAACATAATAACCTTCCAATCACATCATGTTATCAGATGTGACCATTTATGGAATATCAGAATGATTTTGTATACCCCTAAAGGACCCTATCTATAGTCTAGCATATCACGACTTTTTAGATAACATCATATATACATACAGTCAATCACAGGCACAAGAGTCACCATACACAATGTACAATCAACTTTTTTTTGTTTTGACTTTACTACATATAGCATGAAAAAAAATCATAGCAAGAAGCAACATGACGAGAGTAAATGACCAGATCACTTTATCTCAAAGACAATCACATAAAATGTGAAATAGTCATGTCAACAAACATAATGTGTAGTAGCCTACAACTTCATATATTATCCTGAACTGGTGCAATGACTTGATTCACATGACATTATAAGAGACAACAATGACACATTTGTCACTATGTAAGGAAAGCAAATCACTAATCATCATCATTCAATCTACAAAATAGTAATATAGTAATCAATGATAATGATAATAATGGCAATAGAAATGAATATTAAAATTAATAGTCACTCGCACAGCATAATAATCTAGAAAGTCATATATGGACCAATTGATTACTAATGTACTTATCCAAAATTTGCAAATGTCATGCACAACTCCTTTCGTCACCAACTAAATTAGCATTTAGTTTTGAGCCTTGTTTATTTCTCGGGTGTGTTCATAGTTTATGAAATCAACAACAAAGTCTACATATACTACTACTATAAACTCACTTCATTTGATATACAATGATAGTGCAATGAATATTAACTACTCAATAATTAGTGAGTAGCATGTAGGTAGTCATCTAGTATTATAGTGCTAAAGAACCGTATATTCCTTCTTCTTAAAGTGTCTTGATGACAACTTTAAGTTCTTTTAATGTGAATTCTTATTATGTTAATGTTCACCAGAGAGGAAAGCAATGCAATTTTCGACTCACCTCTTCTATGTATATATTTCCTTTGACTAACTGAAATTTAATGCTCTATGTCAACAATTAACATAGAGCAAAAAAGGGTCTACACTATAGTAAGTATATCTCGTATTTAATTGCAAAAGTACATAAACATGAACATAATATTTATCTGGAACGAAAAATTAGAAGGAGAGAACATTAAGAACCAAATCAGTGCAAGCATCTCATAAATCTTCATTCTAAGAAACCAGTTCCTTTTTCATGGAGTGAAGAAGTGAGTGCAAAAGTCTGTTGTAATGAGAAAGGGTGAAAAAGTTTGAAATTTTGTTGTTGTTGTTGCATATTGTGAATTGTTAGTTTGTGATGCATACTTTTTGAACTGAATATATATAGAAATCGACTCAAAGAGTAAAAAAAAGTAGAGGATGAATGTTGTTGTTGGTTGTGCAAGTTAATGTCATCATCAAAGAAGTAAAAAAATCAAGACAATCATATTGTCAGCGACTTTAAAGCTTGTAGGCAAAAGGTAAATGTAACTCGACGAAAGAGAGAGAGAAGAGACCAACTTTGTTGTGTCCATATATAGACACTCCGCAAAAGAAAAAAACAAGGTGGAAAGGTCATTTTTTGAACACACGCAACCTGCTGGTCTTTATGGAAATGGAGTTTAAAGCAGATTCTCATGTCACCCCAAAAGTCAATACAAAGTGCATATAGCATGTTCTTATGTAGTATGCTTTATCACTCCAATTATCTTGAAAAGTTTGACATGTTCAGTGCTTATTCATCTTATATTCCTCTACTTTGCCCATCATATTATACTTTTTTGTGTGTATCATCTTAGTTGTAAATTGACATGCACTGTAGCAAACCGCCAACACACAGAGATCCAACATTAAGACAAATGAAAAAACTACAAACACAAACAACGTTACATTATTATATCACATCTCATCAAGAAGATATTATACTAGAGCAATCTCATCAATATTTCCTAACCGTGTCTTCTACAGTTGAGATCTTATAAGTAAACAAACTTTTGTACATTGCTATATAACAACCCTTTTCTCTGTTCTTTATTTTAATTCTGGGAGAATCATCATCAGTAGCAGCAGAGCTCATGATAATCATACAACTTTAATTTAGAAACTAACATATAACTCTACAGTATCACAAATATATCTTTATGTACTCTGTTCTAAAGAAAAAGAATAGCAAGTATAATATAGTGACGATGTTAAAGATGAAATCTAATTACTTTCAAAATGTATTTTGATATATAGAACTAACAGACACTTACAATGAGGAGGATGCACATTTATTATAGTTTGTCTTGCAAAAAAGAACCAAATGTCCATGTATGGATCTCATTATATGATTCCCAATATTGCATTTGTTAAAGCTAGACGCGAAATCAGTAAAGCAAAAAGTCAGAAAATAGACAACATTTGGATTGTAAATTCTTGGCCCAGTCTCTGAGAAAATACTTGAAATTTGCATTTTAATTTAGTTTAATAACACTAAGCACATACAATTCAACAACATGATAATGTTTCATGCATGTTATCCACAAGTGCAATCAATAATCACGAACAAGAAATCTGTGAACACACAACTTGAAACTAGAAAAGAAATTCTGCAACCTTTGCATTTTGGCATTACAATGTAAATAACAAGAGTCTCTCATTTGCATATGTAAGCAAGCGAATATTATATATGACGTGTTCATTTGAAGCTTGGAGATTTCACTGGAATAGAAGAGAATAAAAGATTGAGCTTAGAGTATGTATCTCTACTAGTAGCCGTTTTCCTATTAAACGATGATAGAAAGGTGATATAATATACAATATACTAAGAATTTCTTTGGGCACAATAACAAAAAGACATGAATCGTTTCCTTTACTGTACAAATTTATTACTTTATTCTTTACAATTTTTCTTTTACTATGCCCTATTATGTATTCTTTACTTTGACAAAGTTATTGAAAACATTTGTAAATTAGTGGGAGTGTAAATTTATCAATTGATAATTGCTTATGGATACTTACTTTTTAAAGTTTTATTGTTAAAATCTATTCAAATCCTAAACAAAAATGAGATTGTCTTTATGTTTGCTATGTGTAGTTGCTTTTAAATTTTAAATGGCATGTTAACAGAAACTTTGTTTCTTGGCAAAGAGTCTTGTCGCAGTAGAAACAAAAACAAGGTAGCGTAATTACATTTATTACAGTCGTAAACCCTTAAATGGTATTGTATTTGACACTTGGCAATCACCAAAGTTGACTAGAAGTTTGGACACAAGTGCCACGACAACAATTACTAGAGCAGTTAAAAAACATATGATGACGACTTGCCTTCTTTTTGTCTACATTAGTTATTTGCTAACACCTGTTCAAAATTCTGCAAATGTACAATGAATCTCTTGTCACTGTTTGTCGCACATGATTTTTTTTAAAAGTGTCAAAATTTAGTGTGAACATCTGAAAAGTAAATAATGACTCAGTTAATGTGAGATAGCGTTTAAAGTACACACACATCATTAAGCAAAAGTGCAAAACAGAGTCAATCTGAGTGACTAATACTTTTTCTTCTCACTACTAATCTCTTGCTTTATTTGCCCTTTTTTATGAAAGTATATCAAGTCTTATATCCTTTTATAATATTATTTATGGTTTTTGGATTATCTTCATAAAATATTTTTAATTTACAATACGTAAAAACTTTTCATCTCAACTCTTCTACTCAAGTATGAACTAATTGATATACAAAACGAGAGACCAGATGGCTTCTAGAGAAATGACGTCTAAAAGTCTCTCTCTCTCTCATTCTACTTATTTACCTCTTGTACTTATATGATTCAATGCTACTTTTTATTTATCTCTTTCGCCAACTTTGTGTGTAGTGACTAGACCTTTTGGACATTTATAATACTTGTTGGTTTGTTGCAATCTTGCACTAGTTTGGGGGTCATTATGCTTTTGAACACTCATATATGGTAAGTATTAATAAATTGTATAAGGCATTAAATGCATGACACGTTTGAAACTATCAACTACTACTAAAAAAACTCTATGGACTTTCTCTCTTCTCTGTGACTCTATAGTGAGTATGTCATATGAATTTCTGTGAAGACTGCAATTTCAACAAGTGAACTGAACTGCCTACATCAAAGATACCTTTTGTGAACATCATTTTCCATTTAGAACCAACAACAACTGATTTGACGAAATTATGGCTAAATACATAAGTGCAAAATGCATACAGATTTTTATGTATTCGATATATATATACAAGATAGTATTATTTAGTCCGTTGTTGTTGTTGTGTAACTCAAAATGCATTTTGACTGACATGACATTTTGTACACAATATTTTACATGAGCCTACTACTATATAACAATATCAAACATATAGAAAGGGAGAGAGTGCATAAGATATATAATAATAATGTATTCTATTTATGCTAACTGCTAACATATTTCAAACTACGGAGTACATATAATAATACAATGGAAGCACACACACTTACTTCTTCAATGCTCAATGATGATGCAACGAGTCAAAGAAGGGATGTAGAGAAGGGGAATTCCTTAAATGGATGTGAAATTTAAGTCAAGATGTATGAGTTCAATTATGATTGCCAATTAGGAGATAGAATAAGGACGTAAGCATCAGGGAGTCGCTTTTTTTTCTCTCTCTCTCTAAGTTGACATGACATGGAACAACCAACAGAGTCAGATTCACTTTACAATGCCAATTGAAACTTCTGTGAGTGAGAAGCACAACTAATATATTACAATTTTTCTTTAGCACATGACGGCTTCATGGATGTAATAACTATTGAAAATCCAGCTACTTAGTATTAGACTTTTTAGAGAGTAGCGAGAGATCAACTTCTGAAGAGAGAAGAGTGTGGAGTGAATAAACGCGTAACTGGCAATGACAACAAAAGGTAGCCTTTGTCGGTCTTAGATCATACTCTAATAAAAATAAAGGAAGAAGATGATATCTTTTGTTGCTTACTTTGTAACTCTCATAATAAGAGGTACTCAATAAAACAATTCACATGACAAAAGGAGACTCTTGTATGCTCATATGTATCAAGACAAAGTGGCTATGTCTCTTCTAAAATGTAAAGTTTTGTCAAAGGCCAAAAGCTTGTTTGTTTCTGTATCTAAGTTTTCCCCATTATATATTCCATTTAAGTACAAATTGAAAAAAAATCTCATTGAAATGAAACTACTATGCCCAACCCATTTATTTTACAACAAATGCATTTCCACAAAAAGAAGAAACAAAACTAAATTCCAAATGAGGACATAAACCAACAGATTTAGTACTCTAGTCAATTCATATTGTTGCATGTGCAGGTGTGAAAGACTTTGGAATATATTATACATAATCTACTCTTTATATTATATATACTTTATTTGATATGGTGTGGGAGTGTAAGTAAATCTTTATGATGAATTTATTTGCATTATTTTATACTTTTAATTTAATTCCTCTTTTGTACTCTATTGCATATTTTCACGCGAGAAAAACATAATACTAATAATAAAGTTAAAAATCTTACCTCGGTTGTTGAATTAGTAGACTTCCAATTCCCAATGTCAATTTTGTCTTACTGATGAAAAGTCAATGATGGTTTTTTTATTTTACACTATAATGTTTTTACTATCATACAAAGTACTAATCAGTTTTCACGCTTCACTATCAACAAGTGTGTGTTGAGTCTAAGAAGATTGTCATCACACACTACAGTCACAAGTTTTTTGATGTTTTTATATAACAAATTATTAATGTACTATTGTAGATAGAGTTTTTATAAAAAGGAATTAAAACACAAGTGATGTTGTTTGTTGTTGAAACAAATTTGGCGAAATGACTGAGAGAGAAACTGAGACAAGTTGTTGTTCACTCGATGGTCACAGAATAATGTAAAGTTGCAATGCCATACAATTCAATTCAAAGCCGGCTTTGCTCATAAAGGGGAGAACCATCCTAAGGCTAACTACTTAGCACTTTTTATTGCCCAACTTGCCATCTCACTATCTTCTGTTACATTATTAAACTGTAAAAATGCAATATGATTTCATATGCACTAGATTTTATTAGACCTTCATTACATGACTAATGGTTTTTTTACCAAATTAAAAACAATTTATCTCACTTGTCCCCATATGATGATAATTTGTCACTAAATTTTCCTATTACTACAGCTAGGTAGCTCATATTGTTGTAATGTACAGTAAAATTCCAGAAACTTTTTATTTCACATCTTCTTCTTTGCAACCTACTTGTTGTATTCAAGTCTGCCTACAGATAAAAATACCATTTCAAGTAAAATGTGAATGTACATAGAGTACAAGAAGAAAAGAGAGATCCTCAAAGGAATAGTAAATTCGGCTGGCTGCTAACATCACAGGTGCTATAAGCTATAAGTCTTGTAGCGTTAGTTTGTTGTAGTAGTGGGCAGAAGTCAAGAGTAGTTTTTCTTTTTATGAAAGATCCTCTCTCACCTTTTCATGGTGTATATTAGTGTGTTTGGGAAATGGTTGAAGACGACAAGTCTAAGTTGAGCTGCATCATCTCTTTGATATTAAAATCTTTGAGAAATTCAAACATATTTATACCTTCATAGAGAGAAGTGACGACCCGGCTAGTCAAAATGATGAAGTTGTGTTGTCCCCATCATTTGAAGTAAAGCAACTCTGTCTCATCAGAAAGACTTCGAAGGACAAGGTAGATGACGAGACGAGGAGACCACGTCTCTTATTTCCAAATTTGCTCTGACTTAATCTCTCATCAGAAAAGGCCATTAGAGACAAAACTTGATGCTCATTCTTTTTACACCTATTAATTCCTACCTTTAGCTTTATCCTTCTAATACTATCGTCTAACAAATAATTATAATGTATGAAATATTGGAACTACATTATTACTCTCTATATACTCATAAACCTACACGTATATACTTTATCTATTTTCATTTTTGTACATATACACTGCATTGTAGCTTAAGAAAGCCCACAGCTAGTTTTAATAATCTGGAGTATATAACACGTATATTATTAATCCATTAGCCATTTTTATGCTGTAGGCAAAAAAAATACATATAGTAGCCACACTAATAAGCTAATAAAAGAAAAATTGGTGATGTGAGTGATGACACTTTTATTTTTAACTAATGTAATTGGCTTATTGACTATAGTGATGTGTTGATTCAAAACTGAGACATCAGTCTTTTGATCTTCTCTCTCCTTTTCTTCGAAGAAGTACCTCTGTCACACCTTCAGCAATTGTGATGATAAGATGATTATTATTGTATATGTACAAATTAAGGTTATGATAAATATCGTGATAAATATTCTTGTTTCTTTTTTGCTTTTATAGACAGGTGTGCAATTTTTGTATAATGGTCAAAGTCACGATACATTCTCTATTTAAGGATTCTGCTTCAAATGCAAAAAAAGTATATTCCTTGTAGCTATGCGTTTTATGCATATTTGTCCTCCCTTAAAAAATCTTTTAACATTTCAACGGAATGATAAATCTAAAAAGAATGATTGCAGGAGGAAGAGATCAATAAAATTTTACTTAATTTGTATCGACTTGTTTAGAAGCTAGAAACTGCATGGTGTATTTAGACTAAGTAATAAATCTAAAGATTGCATGAGAGTTTATATATAGAGTTGCTTCTGAAAATCTTCAACGACGTCATTTTCAGAAGGCAACTTTTACACCCTTCTTACAATGAAAAATGCAAATGACTCTTTCACACCTTTCGTTAAGCAATTGTTTTTAATTTTAGTTGGCCAAATATAGCGCGTATCATATCGTACTTTGTCATTTATCATAAATTGTGCAAAAGTCAAGAATTGCATGTCTGTTTACAATAATATATTTGGTGGATACACTTATTTTCTTTTAACACAACATTCTTCTTCTTCTTTTTTAACATCTCTATTTATCCGATATTCAATAATTTTTTTACCAGGGAGTCAATTTGATTCAGTCAAATCAAAGTGTCGACATATAAGATTAAAATAGTTTTTTTGCTCTTATTGTGTTGGTGGTAGTGTAACCTTACAGTAGAGCAAAAACCTTGCTTTCATCATAGTAATATCTAAAAAATTCAATAAGCCACGGAACATTGAGCATGGAGCTGCCTATTATTGTTGTCTATAGTGTATGTATGTAACACTATTATTAATGACGTACACCCTTTCATGCAAAATAAATCATACATACTTTGTTGCTTGCTCTTCCTTACTCGTAGTAAAAACGCATACCAAAAATGCAACTACCATCATCTGAGAAAAAAATGTCCAAAACTTTTGACATTAGCAAAATTGCATGCACTAATAGTTTCTACAATAAGGAGAAAAGGAGGCGGAAAGACAACAACTGCAACAAAAATGAATTAACATGTGTATGCCAAATGACAAGATGAGGGTGGAGAAGACAACATAGTGTATTCAAATACATTTTTCTATACTATATAAGCCTTGAACAATTTTAGCACACTTCAGACAAGAAGACTGCACATCTATAGCATTTAAACCTTTTTATATACCTGTGGTGGTTGTGATGATCACTATAATTATCTTGATGACGGACATTCTTCTAAAACTAGAATAGTTCATAAGGTTCGTAATACTGACTAGTTGAAAGCTTCAAGACAATCCCATCTTCTCTCAACAAGTTTCATATGACACTATAATAATCTTTTCTAGAGATTAAATGCTGATTCAACATTATTACATGTCATATCCTTCAATAAATCCATTTCTGGATTAATATTACCTGTTGCCTTAGGCTTGACTGCTGACATTGCAATGTTAGAAATGATGAATTTATATATTTGTCTTAAGTAGAGTAAGTAGCAGAAACATTAAAATGTAAAATGAGACTTTTTTTTATTATTTTCATAATCCAATGGCATTCTGCAGTCTCAGGGAAAAATAAATTACTTTTGTGGCTAAAAGAGAAAGCATTTGTAAAACACAACTCAAAAAAGACAACATGAAATGTGCGATATGAGAATATGAGATGGATCAAGTAACCACCAAAGAAGAAAAAAACGTCATCATAATACTACATTCTACACACGAGGAAGCAATTTGATAGCAAAAAAATAGAAAAACAAATGCAATATCCATGAATGACACTTTCCACCAGAAGTAGAAGCTCATATATAAGAGAAAAAGATGAGAAAATAGAGATACTATCATATGTAAGTATAAAAGACAATATATCATCTCTCTCATTTTCTTGGAAACTTTAGTTGAGTAACAGAGTCAGATGACTTGGAAATTGTCATGGGAATTTTTCTACATTTTTTTCTTCTCTTTTCTCATATAATAGAAAAAAGTAGTCGCATAGAAAAGAAAATTTTGATCAAAATGAAAATAAATAAGAGAAATCAGTCATTCATGTCATATTATTTATTAGTCATTTTCATTATTTCAGGTACTAAACATGAGTTGCATAAATATATGTATCCATATGCTCACGACACAGAAAAAGTAGAAAATGAAAAAAACAAGTGTGGGTATTTATATTTTGTTACGATTATTATTATTGTTATTAAAAGGTGTGTCTGTATATAGAGAAATATATGTGCATATATGTTTAGTTACAATATGATTATTATGATAGCCCAAAGTCATACTTTGCTAAAACTCTAGTCTTGGAATCTTTGGCTATTGAGAGAGAGAGAGAAGGCTAATGAGTGTTTTGTTTACCCTTAATAATGAGTTTTAGTAGGCGTTCAAAAGTGAGTGAGTGATAAGGAAGAAGAAGAATCAAAGAAGATGATGTGCGTGAAGAAATACCTTTCTTTCCATCATCCTATTATTATTGCAGTATTGACTCTCTCTCTCTCTCTATGAAGGTTTCAAGCATTGCAACTCATCCCACGGGTAATTATGCCACTTACTAATCATATATTGGACTTGAGATAAATAAGACTGATTTTCTTCTTGTTCATATGAAAACCCACGTCAAGAGGAGAGAATCTAGTGCCAATCTATTGTTTTGCGTGTCTAGTTTGTATATTTGTTGTTGTTGTTCTATGCGTTATTATTATATTCTTCAACTCTCTAAGTCTCAATAAGTTCCTCATACATACATTATTTCACGTAATATCAATTTATAAATGTTGTAGGAGTTTCATAAACCAGTAACATTTTGTGTCATATCTAAATCGTACGGCTCATTTTTTTTACCTCAAATCGACAGTACACGACAGACACCATGGTATAAAAAAAACTGCCTATTATCCTTTTATAGCTCACAGCATGATGGTCAAAGATTTAATTTTTGCCATAGTTTTACTTGCAATAGTAACTTCAAAGGAAAAAGATGGGTAGGAAGAGAGAGAGAGCCATTTAACAAGTTTTGGCAATATTGTGTTTATGTCTGTACCTACTTGAGGTTTTTAGTTTTTTTTCTTGTCAATATCATAAAAAATTTAGTTTGGAGCTTCAATGTATTTTCTCTAGAGTGTTTTTTAGTCTTCTTCAAACGATTTTTTTTGCCAACTATGGCTCTATGGTATGATGATGATGATGATATGGAATTGAAATAGTTGAGCTGCAATTTCACTCTAGTAAATGTGAAGTGAAAGAGATCCACGAATCTCTCATATCATATTAGAAGTGAGATTTGCTCAACTGTACTTATAGCGTAGTAGGAGTGAATTGAAAATGTGAAACATGTGTAGTATATATTTGGTTCCAAAGCCATTTGAGACACTTAAGTCTAGTTAAGCCAAGTAGAAATCCAGATTTGAAATGTCAACCAAGAGACTCAAAGTCTTACAATAATTTCTGGATTTGAAACAGTCTTATATAGCATGAGCTCCGTATATTATTTAGAAGAGAACTAGTTAGTAAAATATGTGAAATTAGATCACGTAAAATTTATAATCGACAGAAAAGGACAAGAAGTCTAATTTATTATTTGCGTTGTTCCTTTTAATATTTTTAGTACATATATTATATTATTTCATTGGAATTATGTTATTAGCTACATATAAAGTACATTAGTTTGCAATTCTTAATAGCCTACATATTATATAGTATTTTGTACAAAGGACGTATTTTGGATTTCGGATTGCACACATGTAGAATATAGTTAAATAGCATTTTGTTTGTAATTGTAACATATGAAACACATATAGAGTACTTATATATATATAATTTAACATCACAACATTTTTATACATATTATTACATTGTACTAACTAAAGAAGCTGCACATTTCTTACATTTAATAATATACATAATAATACAAGTTTTATAAATTATCATCAGTCATCTCCACATTTACTATTACGCTATCGACTCTTTTTCAAAACATTCTTTTGTATTCTTTCAATCGATTTTCTTCCTTTTGTTTCTCTTTTATATGAATAATACAAAAAAGTATTAATCTAAATATTTACATTAGCTTTTCTTCTCATCTTTCTATGCATTATTCCAAGTTCCGAATGAGTACATTATTTTCTTTATTGTATTTGAGTACCTTGAACAAGTTGAGAGTTTGAGAAAACCAATTTGTTGTTTTAACTCTTGAGAGCATTAAACTAAAGTGTGCATTTTTCAAATAATAGGAAAGTTACTTTTATTTCTACAAGGCAGTGCATATTATTGGGAGGGTACAATTTTGGTCTGTTGGATATTGAGAATATAGTTGCAAAGAATAAAGAGATGGATATAAATAGTTTAAAGATGAGAGATACCTGAAGATTAGAGAGAGAGTAAAGAGAAGGATAAGAATATAGATGCATGCAGTGTATTTAAATGGAAGGATGAGTGAGATTATATAGATAGAATAGAGAAAGACACAAGAAAAGTGAGAAGTATCATACTTCAAGTATGTTATACCTGACAGAGAAGTGACGTTAGAAGAGAAAAGGGGAAAGATAGAAATATATGGTGTATTAGAATAAGTTGTGAGAAAGTTGGAGAAAGTGGCTGCTGCATTTATATACTAGTCTTTAATTATTCCAATACGTCTGGCTAGATCTCTCACTTTGGCACTCACCTCTTCTTGAACAAGATTAAAACTCATGGCAATAATAGCTAGTCCAAGGACCAAGTATAAGCAGCATACAATGAGCTGAGCATGACCTGTCATAAAAAAAGTGATGAGATTAGAGTTTTTAAAGATGAATCGAGAGTTGATTACAGTCAAAATTTTGATTTTGACGAAAGGTACATTTTTGTCATTTAGACTAAGGGTCAATTCTAAGAAGTAGCCAGTTACTAAAACTAAATACTCTAAAATGTAAATCCTCTCACTCCTTCAATTTCGAAGGTAAATGTCTGAAATTTCTACCAAATATACTTCATTAAATTTTCCAAGACAATCAAAATTTTGAGATTCATCAACTTTCGAAATGGGTTGCTCATATATAAGAATATTATGCGTACAACAATTATATTACATAACTACCTTCTTCCGAGCCTGCAGACTGCAAGCTTTTGCCAGGCACAAAATCCCCCAAGCCAATTGTAGACAAGGTGATAAAACAAAAATAGGCACTCTCTAGAAATGACCACTCTTCCCAAACACTAAAGATAATCGCTCCCACCATAATGTACAAGACAACAAATATTAAAACTAAAGAAATTGGTATCCTTTGCTCTGCTGCTCTAGGATCTTGTTGTTGGACATTTGTTGATGACTGTTGTGAATGTGAATGTGACTTGATTGGACTACTTCCTATACTTGAAGCAACTTCTTCAAATGCTTCGACATCAACTAAATCAGGACCAGAGTCAGGAACTAATAAAGGGATTTTCGATGGTGTGCCATCATCATTTCCACTATTATTTCTTATATCAAGTCCACCACCATTATTACTACTTCCGTTATTAGCTCCTCTAACTCTAGATGTTCCATTACCATTTTCATATTGACTACTACTTACTACTCTATGTTGCTGCTGTTGTTGTTGTTGGTACTCTGCTTGAATCAACTCATCAGGATGAATCATTAGTACGCTTCCATGATGAAGAGAGCTTTGTTGAGGTGATTGTATTGGTGGCAATGCTGAAACATCAATAACACTTTCAGCTTCACTAGAGTCTTCATCTAACATTCTTCCACCACCACCACTAGAAGAAGATAATTGTTGGAGAACTCTCCGACTTTTTTCATCTGGACCAATGCTCACATTATACTCAGCACACTCAACTAAAACTTTTTTTGCAGCTGGGTCAAGGTTTTTCAAAGAGCTTTTATTTGTCATTATAGGATGACGACGAACTGTCGAGTGAATTTGTTGATGTTGTGACGACTGGTGTTGTTGTTGCTGCTGTAATTGTAATTGTTGTTGAATCACACGTGTCTCACACTTCTTAGCAGACACAGAGTACTTGACTTGAGTCGAAGAAGGCGTTCTTTTATGGACGGTTTTGCCAGACTTATTTAAAACAGAAGAAGATGTGAGAGCATTTGTTGATGACATTGTTGTTGGTGAAGATGAAGAGCGACAGGCATGTGAATAGGCAAATTTGAAAGTATTAGCCATTAGTGTACCAATATTTGATAGCCATAGTAACATTAAAGGAACGCCCACAACAGCATAAAACATTGTTAGAATCTTCCCTGACTGAGTTCTCGGCGCTGTGTTTCCATAGCCTAATAATAATGAAATAAATCAACAACATGTATAAGAATTAATTGCTGTTCCAGTGAAAATAGATTAATTAATTAGTATCATATGTCAAAAGAAGAAGAAGGGAGACTATATACACTTAAAAGCAAAGTAAAGCTGCTATATATAAATTTACAATCTTTCACACATTGTCATTTTCCTGTACATGATTTTCAACTTTGTTTTAGCAACTCATTCATTAAAACTCTCTCCCCTTTTATAGTCATAAATGTGCGTATCTTGTAATGAGTAGTTTGTAAAATCAAGATGAGATTGAATTTGATCTCTCAGGAGAAGTTTTGTATCAAAATATATATTAGAAAGGCACTCATTGAAAAGAGTATGAGAGATGGATGCATATATAATAATACTCTTATTAGGTTTAGGTTGCAAATGTTTCAAATTCTCAACACAACAAGAAGAAGAAGAGAAACAGACGCGATTTTCTCTCTCTCTTACTTTTCTCTTGCTGCTCGTTCTCGCTTTTGATGCAATTAGGAAGCTCTTTCACTCTTATACACTATACACTTAATCAAGACGGAAGAAGAACTCAGGAACAGTAGTTGCACATTAAACATACATCAGAGAGAAAGCAATATATATATATATATTCTACATGTATAATTTGTACTGCTTCTTCTTTCTGAAGAATTACTCTCATTTGATGAAACTGACGCCATGCACACACGTTAAGTTTCACTCTCAAGTTTCAACAACATTGAAAATGTCGAGGGTCATGACTCTAAAGGAAGAGTGATGATAGAAATCTATTAAATTCAAAGTATACGCATTCAATCCTTGTAGATAATCTTATTAGAAAGAAGGTGTACGACAGAATTTATCTGTATAACAGTATTAAATTCTAAATTAGTGTCAAGCAATAAGTATACAGAGGATTATTAAATTATGCTGCATCGTATTAGTAGTACTAGTGCAAGTTCATTTTCTATGAGTAGTTAATTAATTGCATAGTTTAATTCAGTTCTCTCTTTGACCGTGTTTAGTGGTTTTTCTCATGTTTTCCCTTTCAGCAGATATACCTATATAATTTTGCTTTTACAAATCTCAAAAAGGCTATATACTCTTCTACATAAATATATGAAGAGAGTTCTTTATTGTTGCTTTAATGTTGTAGCAGATGGTACATTACATTTGCTCACACTTTATCTTCCGTAGTGTAGTACATAGTAGAGCGAGTGTGTTATGCTAGTTAATTACTGTCTAGTGACTAGTACTTTCAACCAAAAATATCGACCATGTCATTTATTCACAATTTGTATGCATGTGTGTGTAAAAGCTAGAATATATATATATATATAAGTATTATGTACTAGTACTACTAGTGTTGTGTATTATATAGTATATATTTCTTTACGACAGTTGAGCCAAATAGCACGTAAGTTTCTTATGATGTATCACACTGTCTACTCCACACGTAATTTTCTAGGGCAAGTCAATCTAATTCTCTGAAGGGAGCTAGAGTAAAAGCAGAAGCAAGGAAAGGAGTTTAGTGAAAGTGAAGATTTTTTTAGAGAGACTCCGACTCTGAAAGAAAACAGCATAGCACGTCTAAAAATCTAAAAGCATGTAAAATCTACACGTTAGTGAGCCAGTAACTGTTTTCGGCTTTCTTTTTTACCCTTTTTCACAAGAGAAAGTTATACATGGGGCACAAGTCTGGCTAAAAGGAAAAAAGTTGGAAATTGTATTTGGAAAGTTATCAAGTAAGAAGAGATGTTATATTGTGTATGTATGAACTGAATGCATACAACACACACATACATCTATACAAAACTCTTCTCGGTATTAGAGAGTAAAAACATAACTGTGGCTTATGTAATGTTTTCTGCCTCTCGGTTGTTTTTCACTTTTAATTCATGTTTTCAGAGCCCATGGTATATACAGTTCCTTGCCTCCTGCCCTAGGAAAAAATTTTGAAGAAGAGGAGAGTTGTAGTAATCTTTGTAAAGTTATAATCTTGTATGTAAATAGCAGAGTTTTTCAAAGTATTCAAAAACTATACAGTTAAGCATATATGCAGTATATACATATGAATGCGTGTGATATATAATATATATATATATATGAAATGTGATATTTAGCCAGAATAACTTAATATTCAAAGTTTTGAGCTAGCTGCTAGTAGAGCTAGTGAACCGTAGACTTTCTTTAGAGAGACTAATTGATCTTATTCTTAGAAATGTCTTATTTATTTATTTATTTATTCAAAACTGAGCCCTTCAGAAATTGTACAATACAAAATCATACAGTAGGTCGTTATTCAGTTCGACTTTTAAATATATATACAATAGTTTTATGTTGAAATATTTTCTTCTTCTTCTTGAGTAGTTTGGTTTAAACAATATTCACTGATACACTCATCAAGTTGAGAAAATAAATACATAGATTTTAGAGCATTATTAAATATGTGTATATTATTACAATGTTGCAAGTCATCACTTAATCCTACCCACAACTGAGATGCTATATTATAGAATGACCTTTTGCCATAAGACATTTTTACTCCTGTATTAGCTACTATATTTGAGCCATTACGAGTATTAATAGTTCGTGTGTCTATAACTTGTAGGTAGTTTCTAAAATACATTGGACAATTATATGACATGAGTTGAAATGCTATTTTTAAAACTTCATATTTGTGTAAATATTGTGGAAAAAGCCAATGCATATTACAAGTCATTTCTAATTTGACTCTCTCATATTTACTCTTACACAAGACATATCTTCCTACACGTCTGTAAATATTTTCGACTGGTTTTAGTTGTAAAGTAGATGCTGTTCCCCATAAAATGTACATATAGAGTAAGGAAGGTAAAAGGTAAGAGTTCACAAGTAATTTTCTATTTTCTTGTGACAAGAGTTTTTGAAGCGGGTGTAATAGCCATAATATGGAGTTGCATTTCTTCACTATATTAGTAATATGTGGCTTCCAGGATAAAGAATTATCAATTGTTAAGCCAAGTGTTTTTACTGACGTCTTTGACTGAATGGAAACTCCACAAACATCTATAGTGATAACTCCGATCTTCTCTACTACAGCAGGTCTACCCAAAACCATAAACTCGGTTTTTTCTATGTTGAGTTTTAAGTTGTTCGTAGACATCCAATGTACTACACACTCAATGTCTTCTTTCAACTTTACTAACATTTCATTGATTGTTGCTGGATGGCCAGACAATAGTAAACTATTATCATCCGCAAAGAGAACAGTGAAGCAGTGTTTTATGATATTAGGAAGGTCATTGATGAAAATAGAGAATAATATTGGTGCTCCCACCGAACCTTGCGGTAATCCTCTTGTTGTTGTTTTTATTTGAGAGCTATTACTTCCCATTGAGACAAATTGGGTTCGGCCAGAAAGATAAGACTCAATAAGACACTTATATGTACATATATCTGAAGATTATATTTTTTATTTATACGCATATCTTGTCCATTGCATTTTTGTCACTGATTTAGAGCTACAGAGTGAAAAGTTTGTGGATTGATTTTCAAATGTGTAAATGTGATGAATAAAAGGAGATGCTGAATCTTGAATCTGAGAAAATTCAAAGTGAATCTTTTTCTATTCCAAACAGAATTGCTTTAAACAAACATCACCAAGTCAAATGTACTACTGGCTATATATTACATTACCATCAAGACCATATATAAGCTCCTGCTTACATCAAGTACTATAAGAGCGACCTTTTTTAGGTTCACTGGAATGTTTTTTATGTTTGTCACCTAGGTTAGTTTAACAAATTGCAGCCATGGAGTGTGAGAACGAAGGTAAATCTTAAAGTCTAAACTTTTTTACTATATACTAGCGATTTATTTTTCTGAGAGTATTGACAATGTGTGTAAAATATTCGAGTATATATTATTGATGATTTGATTTAGACACAAATAAAAGGTCAGCAAACAAATTTTTTTCTTAAGTGACAATAATGAGTATATGATGATTGGAAGTAATAAAAACTGAAGTTTCTAAATGATCAAATTCAGTGTGTAGTAGTTTGTTCATATATATACTATATAGTACTAAAGTTTATGGTAGTCTAATCTACACTAACAACTAGTCATTGATATAAGAAGTCTTTGACATTTTCCTGACATTTCCAAAAATCCCTCAAACTTTGTCAAAATGAATGATATTATAAGTAGTATTATATAGCACTTTTTACGTTGAATATAGAAGCACAATAGAAGAGGCGTATAAAACTCATAAGGAACATATATATATATATATATATATATGTCATATTGGATAAGTTACGTCTTCTCATTTCTCACTTTTGAGAAAAGGAGAGAAATAGTTTGGAGAAGAGTTGTGTAGTGATTGTGAAATATGTTTGAGAAGCATATGTATATACATAGGCTTACTTTAGTAAGTTGATAAAGTTGAAAAAGAATAAGGTTTCATCTTTTCATGACGTTTTTTCCACAGAGTAAAAAAGGAAGAAGAAAAACTCTCCAAGCAAAATATAGTTTTCAACTCGAATTTTTATGTACCTGTTGTGAACTAAGGAAGAAAAAACCTGAAGAAATGTTAAGAAAAGCGGAAGCTAGTCAAGTGTATATATAGTAACGACAACTCTGCTCTTAAGAGTTTCACTGAAATTTTTTTTCGCACACTCAATTTTTTTCATGTGAAAGAAGAAAGAAGGAAAACTCTCTCGAAAATAAGTTTTGTGATCAATCTATTACGATTTCCTTTTTTACTTGTGCATAACAGTAGTGTTATAAGATGAAGGACTTGTAACTTTAGTATTTTCCTTCTTTCTTGTATTCTCTACTAGAGAAAAGAGAGAGAGAGAGAGAGAGTAATACAATTTAGGTTAGTAAGTCATAGAAAAGAAGACAATAATAAAATAAACTTTAGACCTTGACAATAAATAGACGAAGCATTGAATTATTATATTCCGTTTTCTTCCTTATCTTGAGATGCTATAATCATGGAAAATGTCAAAACTCTCAAGTTTTTCTTATAGCCAAATGTCATAAACATTTGAGAAGAGCTTTTCTACAAGTTGACCACATTGTGTATGTCTAGAAAGTAATCTAATTTTATATGCTGAGAAGCAAGTATGTATACATATGTACTCTACTATCGACTATCAAAAAGTTTAACTCATGAGTCAGCAGTAATGTGTAAAAACTGTAAACTTTTTCATTGAAGGTTACAGTCATACAGTATATATGTCAAAATTTCAAAATAAGTGATAATACTAATAAGCAGTTGATCTGGCTTCTGCAGAATTGGCATTTCATATTAAACCTTTGGACAGCTTTACTTTGATTTAATTATATACAAAATTTAGAACAATACACATTATACAATTTGAGTGTAAGAGATTTACTAGAAAAATTGTATTTTATCTATATCCACAAGTATAATATTTACTCTCGTGGTTACAATAAACTTTACCCCAAAACTTCATCTCTTAATAATATTTTTTGTAGATCTTAGAAGGTCTCTAGTGTACAATCGAAAAAAAGCTCCTAATAAACTCCATACTACTATACTATTAGTAACAAACTCTGTATTTTTCTTCGTCTTGCTTCTTCTTCTTCAGACATGTCGTCACATTTCTACAACCTCTATATAATCCAGATCCACAATAGAACATAAAACAAAAGGATGACATGAGAGAAAATGACGAGCTACGACATATAGTTAGACTAATAGTAGAAAATAATGTAGAAAACTTTGGTAGCAATCGGCAGTTAGTGAAAGTTAATGTTGTTCATAAGTATCTAATTTTAATCCTATTGGAGAATTAATCATGTGCGGAGCTCTTGTAACAAACTTGGGCGTCAAATACAGCATCCTTTTGTGTAGACCATATAGTATTATTACTTAAGCCTCTACAGACCTTTTGGCTCTTGTTGCATAGAAAATACTTGTTCAGGTTATATATATAGTAGAGTAGCCCAGAAAACATACTTCTATATTGTTCATATTGGACACTTGAAAAAGTTTTAGAAGTCATATAGCTTCTATATTATGTAATACAGTTTAAGTCACCCAAGACATCTTTTTTTACGAAGAAAGAGAAGAGAAATGTTGAAATACTCAAGGAAACATTCAAATAATGTTCTTTTCACTAGAGAAAGAAATAATGTTGGAGTTACTTCAAGAAAATATTACCGGAAGAAAATAAGCATTGAGAGAAAGACTTTTGTCGGCGGTTGGTCACTTACATTTTGTATGTCGTACAAAAAAACTATGTAGTAGCGAACTTGAACAATTTCCTGAAGCTTGACATGTTGACGACAGTTATTGTTTTAGAGTCTATATATACCTTATAGTATTAAGTTCAAGTTTTCAACTTCAATAATATACAACCACTTGAAACTTTCTTCACATTATTACCATCAGAGATATATACATATATATATATATATGCTCTCATCTTGACTAAACAACTAAAGAGATCCTACATTATTTCACATCCGCTATTTTCTCAACAGATGAACGATATTAAACGACCTTGCTATGCTCTCGTCAAATAATTTTTGAAAATCGTTGTCAATAATACATTATAATGTCTCAAAGGAAGTGAAAGACAAAAAATGTCAAAAAAAAAGTTTCAAGATGGTCAACAATTCTTGAAACTAAACTACAAATCCCATAAGAGTAAAAAACTTTTCTAGAAAAGAAATCATAAAGAATACACCATCAAATTTTAACCTGACCACAAATAATATAGCACGAAAAATAACATTTCATTTCAAACTCAGCACAACTATTCCACTTTTTCCTTTTCAGGTATCATAAAAAATGTATTATATTTTTCATTGTTTGACTTTTCTGTAAAAAAAGCTTCTTCCTGTTTTTGTACTGGATTTCTAATGTGGGCATAAAATATACTCTTATATTTTTATTCTTGACTTTTTATTCCTCTCTCTCTTGCTTTACCATTTGTTTTATAAGAAAGGTAAAACGTAGTATTATATTTTTTGGCTATTGTAACTGTAGCTTCCAGACTGGTAGTAAGCTCTTCATGCATTAAAGTTTCAATTGGCAAACAACGCAATAACGAAATGACTCTTTATTTTAAAGGCTTGACTTACTACTAAATTTATATATATATTGAGAAAAAAATCTTTTATTACATCTCGAATTGTTGGCAATGATTACAAAAGTCATTGAGAGAAAAGAAGAGGAGATGTGATATCATATATAGGATTTAAGAAAAAGAAACTTTCTTTTACAAATTGTACTCTAGTAATCTCAAAACGTCAGCAAGGACTATTACTACATATATTATCAATTCGCATTTATTTTCACAACATTGAGTGTGCAAATCTGTACTTAGTGGAGCTGAATGGAGTCATTGCTAGTAACTAAAAAAATAAGAGTCAAGACTTTTACTTTCCGGTGTCTTATGTCACTGAATGAGCTAGCAAAAGCGTTAGACTCATACTGAAAAAAGCCTCGACACACATTATTTTTTGTTATCATCTGACTTGAATACTGATGTAATGTCTCACAATAATAGATCTCTCTAGCTCATGCTGAAAATATATGAAAAAGAAAAAAAAACTCCAAGTGTTGTTTCAACTTATTTTCTAACTCTGGAGTTTTAGCTTTGCCCTTTTTCACTACTGACCCACATCCTTCAACATTCAATGGCCACACTGTATTTTTTTGGCCTATGTAAACCTCTTCTATTTATGTAGTCCATTACTATATATTTCTTTTAGTTGAGTAACCACACAATATATACTTTATATGTAGTTGTTACTTATATATATGTCATTGTATTTTTCCATATAGTCAAATAAAAAGAAACAAAGAATTGTCTCACATGCACAATTTGTGAGTTGAAATATTTCCTAGTGTGTTATGCTATATACAATGTCCATATGAATTTTTAGAAGAGAGAGAGAGAACTAAGCCAAATTATACATTGAAACTTTTGATACTATATATGACACTATATGATAGTTTTTCTGTCTTAGCTTCTTAGCAGCTTTAGTTGCAAATTCATGGTGTTAATAAATCATCATGTTAAGCGACGTATCTAATATATATACGAAATCTTATTCTATCTCTCTATGTTGAAGTTATATCCTCAGACAATGTTTAAAAAGTCAGAGTAAGGAAAATGCAAAAGACAGATAGTTGGAAAGATACTGAGAGCTGGCATTACTGTATACATATATGTAAAATTGAGAAAAAGTGTTGGAGACAACCAAAGCAATAGAGAGAGAGAAATGGAAGGGAAAGTGGTAGTGATGATGCTAGCAATGTTACATGAAAAGACAAGAAGTAGATATAGAAGAAGAACATGACATAGAAAATAGTTAAAATAGAAAAAAGCATGAATATATACAAAATGTGAATTTTTTTCTGTCTCTTCTAGTTTCTTTAAAAGGCGACGAGAGCGGAAATCTGGATCCATTGAGAAAAAGCTCTAATGTATGCAACGTCTAGCAATACTTTTCACTTTGGCGGCCGGATTCTAAAATGGACCAAAGGTCTATAAGGTTGGTATATGGTGGGAATTGGAGCTTGGTAGAATCTTTGGCGAAGATAAAAAAGTGACAAATATGTACATACAAATACATATATATCTATAAGAAAAAAATAAAATCTTATTCAAAAATTTTTTTCTCTCTCTGCTCTTTCGCTCTCTTTCACCGTAATGTAAAAATCAAATGACAAAATAACATTTTTGCAAAAACAGTTTTTTCTATATATAGCAAATAAAATTTCTATGACATTTCTGCTTTGTTGGCATTTGTTTGAATGTTGAGTATACAATGTCTTCCTGCTATATATATATATATATATACATTCAGATGATCTGATCATCTACTTGCAAATGTGTTTCTTCTTTTATGACATAGTCCATAAAGATTTGCACAAATGCAAATATAGTCTAAGAGTCATCATATATTCATACATCCTCAGTTTCAATACACTTTGAAAACTTGTTTGTATAGTAACTATTCAAGCATAGAAGTGACACACTCACATAAAAATTGAGAGAGTTCAACTCTTGAAAAGTGATCTACAAACTAAAACTCAAAGTGTTACTCTCATACAACTCACACCATTAAAAGTTGAAAAAGTGTTTCAAGTTTGAACAACACAAATCTAATATATCCATATGCTCTCTGTATGTATAGTAGAAGTAGTGTCATGTCATGAATGACTAATGCAACATATTACTGTAAATGATCTAACATCATCATTATATCATATCATCATCATGCATCTCTCTATATATCTACATGTGTAAATGGAAACGTGTGAAAAGTAGAAACTAGCAGTTCTTTCACTAGCAAAACCACAGTTTACATAGTACACACTAAAGATCACATTATCTACATTAGTATGTAATGTTGGCCAAAGGTTTTCGAGAGAGAGAGAGAGGATAGGTTTATGAATGGTTGAGTGCTTTATATATATATATAGCATCACATGGTGAAAGCAAAATAGAGAGAATAGCACAGACGAGAGAAAATGCTCAAAGTTGAATAAAAGTTGAGTTAGAAAAGATATTACAGAGATGAAATAGAAACTTACCAATTGTCGTGATGATACTCACAGAATATAATAACGCACCACTGAAACTCCATTGCATTTCACTTTCCTTGCTACTACTTCCGTCAAAGCCATCTCTTTTTGCTGCTTGAGCCACTGTAGCCTCAAACTTTCGAAGCTCTCTCTCCACTGCTGTAGTCCAGTTCATTTCGTAGAGTACATTAAATTGCTCTGAAAAGAGAAAATGAAAGTTTGGTTCTTTTTTTTACTATATACTTTATCGTAAACTATATATATACTATAAGTAATTGAGAGATAATGATGATGTGATGACAAAAATGTATTTTTTTCCAAACTAATTTATCTAATGCTTCCATTCAATACCACAACACGAGTAAAACAATAAAAAAATACTTTGATCAAACGCATCAGTCAGTTAGACAAGAGAATTTTTTGTAATTATTAGTCAAATTCAAAATCGATTTCTGCAGTATAATTTTGTATCTCATGTACTAGACTAATGTAGTAATGTCATATTGCGTAATGCAGAGAAAGTGAGAGGTGTTGTACTTTAAATTATGTAGAAACGTGTTATATTTTAAGTACCTCAATGTGTTTACTCTCTTGTGTATTTATCACAGCCATCGTGTATATCGACTTTGTAGTCATTGTAATGAACAATTTACTATATAGTTAGGTCCCATTTATAATTTTGAAAAACCACAGAGAATTAATGCTAAGCAACATGAGTATAATACAAAGCGAGTACCAGTTGCATGTTGTGGTTTTAGAGTTTGCTCTCCTGTACGACATATGCATACTTGACAAAATAAAATTTGCTAGTAATTAAACCTCCACTGTTTGTTATATTGATAAATTAATAATGTTTCTTTAGTCTCTGTTTTTGTATGTGTAAGTATGTGTGTGAGGAGGGGTGACATGAAAATATTTATGAGACTTATAAGCCCCATTGCAGTGAATCTTTGTGAGGCTAGTAATATATTACTTACATAATAGACGAGATATATATATATCTATCTGCTCATTGTAAACTGACTCTCTCCTCAGTCTTATGCAATATTTATAGTTTCTATATATGTATAACTACAATTTTCAGAACAAAAGCTATAGATAGTCTTACATGCTTACTAATACTTCCTATAGAAAGATACACATTACTTACATTGCATTACTTATGTTATATAGAAAGAGAGAGAGAGTATCAAGGGAATGCAAAGCTACCTGCTGGTTTTGTTTTAAACATGATAAGACTTTCTTTAATCTCACCTGAATGACTAGGCCTTAAGAGTCTTTTCTTCCCCTAGTTCATAGTATTATAGAATAGATGCCTTAGTATATTTACAAAGTCTCTTGCTAGTTATCCCTCTATCAAATACTCTTTTGTTTCACTTTCACTCTATGGTGCTCAGGTGGCAATAGTCCTTGTAGAGAATTTAGCAATAGATACCTAATGTACAGAGAAGAATTTCCAAAAGTTTTTCTACAACAGGATTTTGACATATCTGAGAGGAGAGAGAGAGAAGAGCAAGTCGTCGAAAAGTGTAAAGAGTGGTAGATCTCTAAAGCTAAACTAAGTGTATATATGTGATGAGTGTAAAGAGAAATTTCTTTGTGTAAATAAATAAACTTTGGCTAACAAGATATTCATTCATAGTTCTAGTACATATATATATATAGTCGTTAGTCTATGTAGTATATATATGTATGCAAAAGGCTATCACTTACTTTGAAAAGGGATAAAGTTTAAATTAATCATGGTGAGAAAAGGGAAGATGAGAAACTGAATTTCATTATGTAAGCAAAAGTATCAGTAGTATCTCATCTCTTTCTCTCTCATGGTGGTTATAAGTTGCAATGAGTAAGGGGAAAAGAGAATACATATCGCATTGTTCTAATTGCATTAGAACTCTCAAGTTCTCAACCAACCTAACAAACTACATATATTTTAGGTATATAATTATAAAATACAATTCACCATTAACAAGACGCTTGCGACAGACAAGAAAAGAGAAAGTAGTGAGAATATAGAATCATTATTTATAAATGAAATTATACGTGTAAATACGGCTAAAGTATAAAGCAGGTAATCTTAGAAAGAATTAGATTTTGGTCTCAATGTGTTGAGCAATAGTGCTGTCATTTTGTTCCAAAAGTAAGAAAAGAAGAAAGACAGACAAACTCTCTGTTTGTATTTAGTTGGTTTTCCTTTTTTCACATCAAATGTGTGCAGGATAGGGAAGAAAAGAGATTTGAAGAGAAACTATGAAACTAATGTTTACCGTAGACCTATAACATATATTTACGCTGCAGGGTGAAAGTGAAAAGAAATGTGAGATGAGAGAGCAGGACAGGAGAGAGGAGTGAGTCTTATATACTCCAGCAAAATTCAAAGAAAGACAACACAAGTAAACAATTTTAACACACACAAAACTCAAAGAGACTCAAGTCAAGCAAACTTCTTCTTCTCCATCGACATGACATGATGACATCACATCATCGTATAATAACACATAGGACATTAGCATCATCACAGAATTGCAAGAACTCTCTCTCTCTCACTCTCTTTTTCTCATATATATATAAAGAGAACAAGTTCCAAATGAGGTTAGGATGATGTTGAGGAGTTGATTTGCATAGAGAGCTGAGAAGATAAAACTTCAAACTTGAGCCGAGCATCCAAGATCCTCTTACACCCATTATCAAAGAGTTAATTTATGGAAATCGGTGAGGACTATTTATTCAGTGTCGGGTTCAGGGAGATTGATTCCATGTGTTGCTATGAGCTCTACACACACAGAGTCGAGACACATCAAAAGCCTCTCTCTCTCTCTCTGTTGTTGCCACAATGTCATTTCGTACGGAAATCAAATGAGACCCAAGAGTGACAAAACTTTTGGCCATTCTCTTTCTCTCTTCTCTAGTACATACACATATATAAATATACACGAAAACCAACAAACAACACACTCATCTCATCTGCATTGTAAACGTTTATATATACAAACTAGCTCTAGAGTCTCCTTGGCTATACTCTAGCTCTTTAAACTGTTCAGCAAACAAGAAATAGTTGTCGTATTAAAGACATATGACAGTCATGCTTAAGGCTTTACATTCTCATGTTTTTCTCCCCTTTTAACAGTATTCTCCAGAGTTTATCTTCGTCTCTCTAACCTTAAGAGTCACAAACTCTTGTCTACTATACATACTATATAAAGTCAGTCACAGAACGTTGCTTTCTCCCTGTTAAAATCTTGATCATTATGTGACATATTTTTTCAAAGTCAAGAAGAAGATATTCAGCTTTGTAAAAAAAATGCTGAACAAATCTATTGCTTGGATCAAATGTGAAGTGTACGTGTAGGCGAAGGACAAGAGAAGAAGAAGAGCAAATGAATGAGACAAGGAGCGACAAGACAAGTGAGTATTTTACTAGATGAGAAAACATCACCATACATTTCGTACTTGTGGTTCGTTCGTCTTCCAGCAACTTGTATTTGTAGCAGTTATATATCTATAGGAGACAATGACTGTGTTGTTACTGTTGCTCTACTCATTCACTCTATGAAATAAACATGAGAGGAATTTATATTATGTACAGAAGAAGGCAAGAGGCCAAACCATAGTGAGAGAGAGAGGAGCATGAAACATACAAATTCAAAGAAGAAAGACACAAGCAGAGAGAGAGAGAAAGAGCAAAAGGATATAAAAGGAGAGAGAAAAAGTTTACAGTAAGAACTTAATGGCTTTTACTCTCTTCTTAAATGCTAAGATGCTCACCACCACTACACTATACTACACACATAAACGAGGAATATAGAGAAACATCTTTCATTATATACCGCATCACAACACAACAACCAGCAACTAGCATCCACCACAACTTTACTCTTCCAGCTGAATGCTAATCGTTCTACTTAGCTTTTGGTGTATACTTAATACTATGAAAATGTGACTAGTACATTTAGTTAGTACTCTGGAAAATACATATGCTCATGTCAATTAGCTGGGCTTTATGAAATTTAAAAGTCTTTAGGTTCTAGCTCCGAGTAAATATACAATTTGAGAAAGTGTGTAAAGATATATGTAAAGATATATAAAGAACCTATATATAGGTATATTTTTGGCATTATCTTTTCCCTACTTCCATCTTTTCGTGTGTGTATCTATATATTTAAAATTTAAAATGCAAGTGTAGGTCAAAGAGTCAAGCGTAGGTGAGCTCTAAAGCTGAGATAAATATTATAGTGCGCCCCTAATATTACAATTTATATTTTCTCTAAAGCTATCTTCTTACTGACTTGAGTATATGTATATATGTATAGTTGATATATATACTAGATATGTAAATCAGATGGCTTTGTGACTTTTAAAACTCGATGTAAAACTATATGGTCCATGGAGTAAACATATATATTTCAAATAGAGCCTTTTGACTTTCTCTCTCTCATCTCAACGGGATGTTCTCATGTGGTCGATTTTCTGTGGTAACGAGACTCTAAGCTCCAGTTTGTTGTATTTGCTGTAGACACACAAGAGACGAGAGAGTATCTATACAAATGTACCAGGAGAAAGCTACAAAAGCAATGTAATATTAGTGAAAAGTGGCAGAAAAAAAGTACCACACATGGCTCACAGCAAGTTGTACATAGTACAATATGATCAGTACAACTCTCTCCCATAAAATGAGCTCAAAAAGAAATGCTGCGGTAGCTACCAGCCAGAAAACTTGGAAGAGAAACATGACATATCCCAACAACAACAACTCTAGCCACTTGATGGAAAAAATACCACAATATAAAAATACTCACTGGGTAAGTAATACTAGTGAATTCTCTGTATCGGAACAAGAGATCTCTGTGTAGTATTATTGTATGATTGTAAAGAACATAATACTAGGTATAAAATTCAAATATAGATTGTAGGTATATAACTATAGAGATTTGCTCTTGAGTGGTGAAAGCAGTTATGTGTATTGTAAAAGTAAAGCCTAGCTAAGAAGTATAGTGAGGAAAACAATAGAAACACAAGTAGCTACTATATGTCAATACATAAAAGCGGTCAAATGATCTAAATTCCCATCTAAAGTGCTTTATTCGTTCTAGACTCTCTCTAAGCTGGATTGAATGTTATGTCGACTATAATATGTTGAAACAGTAGTTGGAAATTGTAAGGTGAGACAAGGAGACGAGGAGACGGTGTGAAGAAAAAAAAAGAAAGAAGAAAAACTCACAGAGGAGAGAAATGGAAAGTTGAAACTATATAGACGTACGACTTATGTGGTTTAAGAGTGAGACAAAGATGTGATGTGATGCATTTCTCAAATAACAACATCAAAACACATATGTAAGAATACAGAGTACATATAACGTGTAACACCAAACCAAAAAAAACACTAGCATGAAACAACAGTAGTAGGGTAGGAACAATACGAATAAAGTGAGTGAAAACAAGGAAAGGAGAAAAAAATTCCATTTATTTCTCACTACATCATAAAATAAATGTGAGGAAAAGCAGAAGTACACATTACACAGAATGCACAGGATTCATGAACATACATTCACAATTTTCATCTCGATTTGCATTATGTGAAAACATTATCAAAACCATCAACATGAAACAAGTTGAAATAATACAATTTTCTTTCATCTCCTCTTATTATTTTATGTATGTGTGAGGTGACATGCAAAATAAATTTAATTATACTCTCAAGTTTTATATATTAGATACAATTATTGATAGAGCAGAAACTTTTAGTATCAGATTGCTGAAATTGTGGTTCGTATAAAAGTTACCCAATGACAACTGAAAACAAGTATTAAATTCGAGAAAGGAAAGAATAATAGAATGGTTTAAATATATATTACTCTGACAATTCTCTTTTATTCTGTGGCTAAGAAGAGTGAGTTGTGTTGAGTACTGTAGAGACAGCATGATAAAGTTGAAAGAAAATTGAAAGAAAGCTTTGAGCCAACTCACTCACAATCACAATGATGATGATGATGGCTTTATTGAACTTTCTCTTTGAGTAGAATGATTTCTCATTACTCAGGCTAACAAGTCGCCAATTCATCACATTGTAAGTACATGTAAAGCCTATAGGAGAAAAAATTACACATTGAATCAAATGTGGTTGACTTTTGATTCTTATAGTGCATGCAAATTTTTTATATATAGAAACAGTATATATCCCATAGAACTACATATGTAGAAAGTTTCCAATGTATATACATATATATGTTATTATGACACTATCACTCAAAACACCACACAGTATAATAATAACGACGGCAGAGGAAAGTATTTTAGTATCTTATATACGAAGTATTAACTCATGTGAAATATTGCTACTATACCGTCAAGCTGCAATTGTAACTAGAGGCAACTCATTTATTTAGATTATTTAGTTGCTTGATTCGGATTCCATGAAAGAGTGATGATATATGATACTCTAAAACTCATTTCATATGTTATGTCTGCTTGAGATCAAATTATAAATTTATTTCATTTCCCTATCCTTGTTTTCATTCTACTTCCACTCATCATAATGTTGACTACTGTTGTGTAATAAGTACACCTATATCCTTTTGAAATCTAAGCTTCAGTTTCTCTCTCTCTTGTTATTGTCACCATCATCATAATCATTATATTATTTCAACTATGTTAAAATACTCTTTTACTCTATAAGGAAATAGTTTATTTCAACTCGTGAAAGTTGTCAAACAACACTATAGCTTACAACAAATAATTTTTTCCTATTATATGTAGAGTCAAGAGATACAGTATGAAATATATATGTTAGTATGCTAGTGTGAAGTATATAGAAGTCAATGCCATGAAAATAAAACTTAATAGTCTGATCTAGAAGTTGGAATATTGACATTGTGGTATACATACTCTGTACACAATATGAATTCAATTGATGTATATCACAAACACAGAGAGAGAAAGAGAGAAGAAATATGTGGCTTAGAATTGCGACGAGAGTCTCTCGTCAGTGAGATGGCAATTGCATTGGGCAAACATGAGAATGTCATTGGTTCTCCTCAATTCTCAGACCTAGTCAATCTTTTCTGATTAAATCCTCATGGCAGAGAATTGCAATGGATCTATCTGGCCGACATTGATTTGTTATTTGAGATTGATGTTTTGTGAAGAAGCTAGTGGGATGAACCCAAACTGTCTAAATTCTCTCTTGTTGTAGCTTATCTCACATACAGCAAGTCCATTTGACTCTCTGCTACTCTATGTTTCACTTTCATATAAATACAACAAGAGCAACTATCTATCCAAACTCTCCAACAATAATGCAACCACCGGCAAACTAGGAAAAGTAAAAGTAAGTAGTATAAAAAAAGAAAATGGAATTGTAGTGACTCTAGCTTAAAATACAGTGTACAAGGTATTTTTTCGTCTCTGTGGAAATCTAGAGAGAGAGAGATACTTCTTCGAAAGTAAACCTAAAATTTTCTTTGGAACTCTCACAAAATAATCTAAAAGCTTTATCAGCTTTACTGTGACGAAACTTGTGTCTCTCACTACATTCTTTAGTATGCCACATTGTAGTACTATACACAACATATATATTGGTGACATAATAGTAAAGAAGAATGACATAGAAAGAGAGAGAGAGACAGCTTGCAACGTTACCTAACATAAGACAACATATACGTAACTCTGTAAAAAAAGAAAAAGTAGGTACAAGTGCATTTTTTCTTCTTTAATTTTCTTTTATGGTTGACACAATGTCACAAAGCTTAGACATCTCACCTGCCTAATTGTTTCTTAGACTCTATTTGTTTTTTCTATTTCTTGTTGTAACCAGAAAAATGTCATAAAGTAAAATTGACATTTTCTTACCTGTAATATTCCACAACTCGTCAACAACCGAATGTCTAATACGATGAAATGTTGATGTCCAATTTTTCAACTTGGACTCTCTTTGCTGAATCTCATAGTCCGACTCTAGTCTTTCAAACATTGCTGCTCCAATTATAGCATAACCTACAACTAAAACACAAAGGCCAATGTGAGAGAACAAATGAGCTAGGAATGTTCGGAGGCAATTTTTCACTTTGGTCGGAGAGCATTTGTTGGAAGATGTGTTTGATGAGTCTGTTGAGAGTGCACCTGATGTTGACTTGGTTGGCCCCATTATTGTCACAGATGTAAGATGATGCACTTTCCATTCTTCTCCCAATCAACTTCTCTATGTTTTGACTCTGAAGAGCTCACCACACAGTTTACAATGGAGTCCAGTAATAATTATTTTAATGGTGAACAAGCTCATGAGTTGGATTGAAATCAACTGTAGACACTATAAGTAGTAAAAAGTGAGAATTCAGAATCTGCTAGAAACTGTAAGAAGAAACTGACACTCTTCTGCTTAGAGTCAACACACGGACTAAAGCAGCTTTCACTTTTTACACTTGGTTTTCTCTCACAGCCTTTTCTTTCACTCTTGCGTCGTTTTCTCCTCTACTACTTAACTATGTGTATTTCTCGACTTTTATCATCCTCTATTTTTCCCATTGACTTTCTAAGTGATAGCATAAAGTATCACTACTTTTCCTATCTCTTTTACTACTCATGCATCTTCTTCCTTTGGCATCTGATCATCTTCAAATTGAACGTATATATATACATATGTCGTCTCTAGCTTCCACACAAAAAAACATATAAGACTCTTTCTAAGTACTATATAACTTCGTCTAAAGAAGACCTAAAGGGCACAAAAAAGTCGTCTTCTACAATAGTCAACATGAGACGACATGACAAGAAAAGAATCTATTGTAGTTTTTTTAGGGTTAGGATCATGAAAGAATCTGTACAAGTACGACTTATATACTTACACAATGTCATTTGCTTTAAGAATGAAAAAAAGAGACGAATGGATGGAAGGAGGAAAAAAGTAGTAAATGGAAGGCGGAGATCAAAACGATTTGTAACAGGTGACTATGTGTCCATGCTACATTTAATTGATGTTGAGTCAAATATATATCTATCTGTCATTTTGACCATTTCAGAAGCCATTGGAATGATTCACTAATATTCTAGTGGAAAAAAATTGCTTTTCCGAAAAATAATCATATCTCTCTCTCTCTCTCCTTCAAAGCATCCAACTAGAATGTTATGATTATAAGCACAACTGACTTAGTTGTAATCAATATTCTGCTTATGTAGAGAGCTAGGGAAGTAGTGATTGAAGAAAACTAATTTAGATTGACCAAAGAGTGAGAGATGAGTCTCTCTCGTCACAATTGAGTTTCCTACGTGACGTGAGAAATAGACGACTTGTGTGCCACCCCGATTTCTTCTTCCCTTTGCTTTCTCTCTTACTTTACTATTTACTTAAACATTGATGTAACTCAAACTTCTGTAGTATAAGACTAAAAAAACTAAGATGACTGTACTGATGGAGAGAAATAAGAATCTAGAGAAGAAAATAGTTTATATTCAATTGACTGACCTATGTGTATCGTCAGCTCGAGAGTATTTAATCTTAACACCGGTGAGAGAAAGTGAGAAAGAGACTTTCCCTAAGCTTCTGAGAAAAGTATGAAGTGATATGATAGCAGTGAAAAGAGAGAGAGAGATTGTAGACAACGTTGATTTAGAAGAGTAAGAAGAACTAAAAATGTTCTTTACTCTACTAACAAGAGAGAGAGAGAACAGATCTGTTGGTTAGCTAGTGAATTGGATATACAAACTTGGGAAGAAGATTCTTCTTCTAACAATATACTATGTTTAACTTCTTCTTACAATACTATGTAATGTCATATGAAGTCTATTCTCTGTAGTGTGTGAAAATGAGAGGAATTTTGGGTTTGTCAGTTTCTCTTTCATCATCGCTTTTACGTGCTTCGACTCGTAGCACTGAAAGTGAAAGTCTTGCAGTGTATAAATCAGCTTTCTCAATGTATACATAAACCGGCATCTACAAAAACCACTAGCATCTCCACCACCAACAGTTCAGTGATATTTATAGAAGAGTTTAGCTATAACTATATGGCAGTTTTGTTCTCTTCACTTTCTCTCATTCTTCTCATGAAATATTATGAGAACGAGACAAGAAATTTTCTCTCCACTTCTCACTGTCATCACTATATACATCACTATATGAGACTATGACCATTTAGTACCTATTTCTCTTAAAATAAGGAAGGAGTCAACTCAAATACTATACTAGTAGAAAAAAAATTATTTTTAACATTAACTAGAAGAGCTTTCCTTATTATATATATAAATTTTAGTTTTTCCTTATCTCATGCTCTAATGACTTGATTATTTATAATTTGGGTGTAGTATAGTCAGTTTTTTAATTGGCCAAATCTGTGGTTCTCAAGAAAATTTTCTTCTATTATATTTTTCTTCTTTGTATATATGAGACGCTTTTCTCATTTCTTTTTTTCTCTTTTGTAGTACCTGCTATACAATCTGTTCTATAGTTCTTTTTCACTAATTGAGCCGTCGTCACTAGTCCACAGTCGACAAATGGAAAGAGGAGCGGCTCACCATTATATGTGATGAGGACTACATGTGACAAAAGATTATATAGCATCTTTCTGTTGTCAGAGTTTGCAGACTACAAAGTTCTTCCACAGAGATCCTGGAAAGAAAAATTAATGTGAAAAAGAAAAAAAGAAGAGAAAAAAATCCCCTCAACTACATTGTCTCTCGTGCCAAAATATGAACCATTGTAATTGTTCTCTACGTTTGTAACTACTACTCTATGAGTTAACCTTCTCATAAATCAATGAATACCTAATCCTGAAATCACATTAATAACAAAAAATTCTGGTCTTCAAGACATGTTGTCTGTGTGCGTGTATTTCTCGCTCTAAAGTGTGAGGTGAACCTCTAGTGCCTATTATATAACCTTCGTATATATATATGAGAGAGAACTTTTATGGAATTAAATGTAGCAAAAATTTCGTCCTACTAAAAAGTCAGTCCGGTATTTTATTCTTTATACTTTTCTCTTTACTCTACGTCTACAAAAGCAAGTGGAATAACTAGATGTTAACTTTTTGGTTTGGGCTACAAAACTCACTGAATTGAGCTCATCTTTTTCCTAGAGAAAGATCTACGAGAGAGGAAATATATAAGGAAGAGAAGAGAGAAAGAGAAAGAAGCAAGAAAGTAGAAATATCCTTTTAGAAATCCTACTGGAAAGAGTAGGAAGCAAACTCTGCATTTAGTAATAAACTAGAGAACTTGTCTTACCTTATGTAGCTGAACTAATACGATAAAAACCCTTGTGAGCTCAACACCTCAGAAACAGACGAGAGAAAAGACGACTACTGGAAAATGGTAATGTGTGAGAGCAAAGCGTTGGTTCAAATTTAGTAAAAAAAGAACATCTGGAAAAACTGAAAGAAACGTAAAATAATTGTATGCATAAACATGTCACTAGAACTACAATGTTGTAATCTCTTTTGAATACAAAAATTCAATGTCTTAATGTAACTACTATAGCCTTTAGTTATATGAAAATATATACAGTGGTCTTCAAGATGTAGCAAAAAATTAGAAACTGGATCGCTTTCAATTACTCACATATTGACAAATCTGACCAAATTCTATTTGTTGTTGCAAAAAATTTTTATCAATGGTAGATTCATGACGTCATCAGTAGCATTTTGAAATAGTGTATTATTAGAAATTTCTTTGGCAAACCTCTCAAAAGGCAGGGAAGGAGAGAGTGTATATATAAAAGGTAATTCAAAAGGCTTTCGACACTCTATACTTACTACTTTGGTGCAGCGAATCTATAGAAATAGAAATAAAAGTGAGGTCTAAAAATGAGAGTGTAGTTGAAAGTAGTAAAAGTTGAGAAAGAGAGAGAGAGAGTATGAAATCTTAGGCAACACTCTATAACAAGATACTACTAACTACTAGTTAAAGAAACAGAGTACGTGTAAGTATGTGATATTGTTGTACAACAGAAACTATTACGAGAGAGAGAAGAACATACGACGACAGAAGAAGTTCTTCTAGATTCTAGGAATGTGTTGTATGTACTTATACTTCTTATTAAATAGGTAGAGTTCGTGCGGAAGGAGAAAGTACTTTAGTACTACCGACAAAGTCTTTTTCTCTTTTTCTTACCTTCTCTCTCAAGTTGAAACTTGGAACAGTGCCCTGATCATTCCACTGCACTTAATCAATTAACCAAGGCAATTTCACAAACGGAATGACACAAAACTCTTAAAGGTATTATACCCTGGAGAAAAAGAGAAAAGTAAAGTAAAGTAAAGACTCTTCCTTCTCAAAAGAAAAAATGATCTTCGGACGGGCATCTTAAATGTGCTTTCACTACTACACTTTTATTAGTACTTTTTTACGTTTACCTATCTAAAAGTATATATTTCGACCATTATTAATATGTACTCATTTTTCGGAAATATTCTTCGTCTCTGGTGAGTTTCTGACTTTCTCTCTCTGATTCTCCACATTCATTGTTGTTTTTATTTTTTACATTGAGTTACTTACAACATGTATTATACACATTTTCACAATTTCGCTATCATCAACATGACATGATGATATATAATTTTATATAAGATACAACGAAATTACATGTTGACAGTTGAGTTGTGAGAATAGAATATTATTTTTTTGGTTCAATGTGTCAAGTTTTGATTTTCTATATAACTAAAATTTCTCTTGAAAATAGTACTTACTGGAGATCTTGATATAGAAACAACTGAAATGCTTTTAATAAAAACTATGATATGAATTCAAATTGTTCAAGCATAAGGAATAAATATAGTATATATGCTTTAGATTGGAATATGAGTGGAAAAAATGTGCATACTAGAGCTCAAAGGAATATGAAAAGACCAGGAAGTAGTAATGAGACCTTCTTTCAAAGGAAATATAGCAAGATATAACAACGTTTACATTTAAAATATAATTGAGCGAATATATTGACTAGATGCTACGAATTCTTCAAATCACCAAGGTACATTAGTCATACAATTATTTGTGAACTGTACCTAAGAAATATATATAATTAAATCATTGAAGATATGAATAAGATGGATTTTTTCAATATATATTTTTATTCGTAAATCTATACTGGTAGGATAGTAAGACCACATTTTAGCGCTTATATTGTAGTAGTTAATATATATGTATATAGTAACAACTTTATGATGATATAACAAGAAATATTGTAATAATGGTAACATTTTACACACATGGCATAATTACTTAATTTATATGTATATATAATGAGTCGATAACAATACGATGTAGATGAACAATGGTAACATTAATAAGAACATTATATTAAAGTCAAATCTTAAAAGAATTATTGATTACAATAAAACTAAAGTATAAAAGTTGGAAATCAGTCTTCAGTCAGGCCATACATATTTTAGATGAATCATCACAATGAGTTGATTATTAAAATTTGATTCAAAAAATTTGTTTACCTTATACTTTTCTTTCCAACTTTAATACTCTATACTACATAAAATTCATTTTGATATTATTGTAAGAAGGTTAAGTAACAACAATGATTAATTATTGCATCAAATATTTAAGCATCTTCAAGAATAATCTTAAGTTATATTAATATAAGGTTGGAGAGACACTGAATCAGTAATAATGAATAATTGTAGCAGGTCTGTAAAATATGTAATGAAGATATAGTTATGTATTTTCAGTGTATTATCTTGAGTGAGCTAATAATAATTTTTATATGATGTCTTCGTAATCAAGAAGCAGGAAGCAGTACGATCTTTTTCATGAATCAATAAGAGTTATTTAGAGCTTAGTTCCAGGTTTCATACTTTAAATAGGTCTTTAATGCATTTGGAATTTCTAATTTGTCCACATCTGGCGTCAATAAACCTTTTCGTAATTTTAATCGACACAGATGCATCAGTCTTGGAATTTCAATCGGTGTAGAATAAAAGCCAACTTTGAAGTTATCACTTCTGAAAAATATAATAATAAAAGAAACAATTGTTTTAGTATGTTATCAATCTACTTTGTAATTTTATTTATACATATATGTAGATATAATTGAAAATAATTTACCCAACAGCAACACAACGTCCAGAAGGAGAATAAGTACAACACAAAGTGTTCTCTTCTGTTAAAGCAATTCCTTCGGGGTCTACATCTCCAAGCAGATTCCAAAAACGAACCAAACTAAATTAAAATAAACATATATATGTATAAGAAATTGTGACCATGTTTTATCAAATCTCCAGAAACTTACTGATCATCCGAGATTGTCACAATCTTCATTCCATCACTTGAATAAGACACTCCACGAACCCAAGCACTGTTAGCTCCACAAGCATAAATCATCTTTGGTGGAGGATATAGATGAAACAATGTATATAACTTTCGACCAATATATGGATCCCACAAAATAACTTGAGTATCCCATGATGCTGTGGCTAATACTGCACCGTCTGGGCTAAATGAACAACCTACAACAGTATTTCGGTGACCTTCTAACTTATTCAACAGTTTACACTCATTCATGTCCCAAACCATGACCTATAGAATGTTTATACATTAGTTTTTGAAATATAAATATATATACAATAATCTTTTATTTATTTATTTGTAACTCACAGTTTTATCAGATCCGGCTGAGACCATAAGTGTTGATGTTGGTGACCATATGCATACTAGAACTGAATCTTTGTGCGCATAAAAAGTTTTAAACATATTCCCATCTTCATTTAGATCCCATCCCTATTAACGATATACACAGTTACTTAAATTATGAATGCAAAATTTTTTTAATAGTTTTTTTTTGTACCTTAAGTGTTCCATCAAGTGATGCCGATATTAGTCGAAGAGAGCCATCCGGAGCAAAAGATAAGCATCTGATAGGTGACTTGTGATCTAGTAGTTCCAAATGAAGTTTTCCAGTTGCTACATCCCATAGTTTGATTCTACCGTTAGTATGCCCAGTAGCGAGTATTAATTTCTGCCCAAAATCAAACCTCTTCCACGAAGCCTTATCACCGTTTCCACTGTTGACTCCCTTAATTCCACTTCCAAAAGCAATAGATAAAACTGGATATCCACAATCGATTATAATAGGAACTCTTGATGATGCCTTCTTGTCTTTAACTAATTGACTATTGTGTAACTGTGATTCACTGTATAGTATCAACAGAAAATAAAATCGAAAAGTTTATTATATTAATGTCACCAATAAAAATATAATATATTTCAAATTGTAAATTTTACATACAGACAATTTTTACTTTTGTTCCATGGAACTAGAATAACCTGAAATAACAACAACATTCATTAGATCATTATTATTTATTTATACAAGCTGTAAAAACTCACTCTTCTTTGTGATGTAATCCATGCAAAGTAAGATTCATCAGGTGAAAAAGCTACATGCCAACATTGTCCTCGTGTTGATTTCAAATCAATTGGATCATCATCTATTGTATTTGGTCTCAACTCTCCTATCTTAAGAACAGTACCTGTAGTAAGAAAAAAACCACAAAAATATAGGTATATAATTAGTAAACACAATCTTAGTTCTATCTATACTTTTATCGTAAATATTTACATATCAAAATTTTTCAACCGATATGGATAGGTATATTGTAGAGAGCGAATATGATGAGTGGACTAACGAAATAAGTAAGTATCTTAAAATACTTACACAAAGATCATTTTTGATGCGTAGTATTTACAGTAGTACTTCATAATATATTAGCTTGTCAAATAATGCGCACTCAAGTATAATGACAAGAAGAAGAACAATACCATAATATATATCTGATGATGAAGGTGAGGAAAAATCTCAAGTTCAAGTTCAGATCAAAAAGTGCAATGACATAAACAACAACATTTTTGTCCTTGAGAGAGATTAAAAAAGTACAATCTCTAGTTATACACCAGAAAAACTACTTAGATATTATTTATTATTTCTTCTAACACTGGAAAAACAAAATCTCTTTTTCTACACTCAATCTTGATTCTAAATATATATAAAGTATATATATAGGTGGGCATTATACTTTTCTACACAAAAAGATTGACTAGTGATAAACTATGTATGGTAACATTAATTATGTAATACTGAATACACTAACTGACTGTCCAACATTATATAAGTTGCGTGTCTATGTGAATACACATGAGCTGAAGTATACAATAGCAATTTTCGCATGCATAAAAGATAAATACTATCAAGGCCATCAACATTTGATTGAATTCAACAACAACACTATCTTTTCTATTTAAATACACACTCAACCACCAACAAGTGAAAGTCCTTTTGATATAGAAAAAATGGCACATTGACCGAGACTGACAATATGTAAACATTGTCAAGAGCAGCAACAGACAGGAAGAAAATTAGTATTGTGCATTCAAGTGTGTTATCCTATTATGCCATTTTAGCTACTTTATACACTGTGTAGCTGCTACTCGTACACAACTGCTTCTTCTTGTGATCATTGTTATTACCTATAATAGGATCATTGGATGGATTCCAAACTCGTGGAAATCTTGGTTTCCACATGTTGCACTTCTGTCAACTTGGGTAGTATACAACTTTATACAGAAAGTTCTGATGTAATATTGACTACTTTTCTTATATAATATTATATTAATGTATTAATGTCTTTCTATTATCACTAGCTTAATTACACATTTAATCACGAGACGGGATATTGTTAATATGTTGTTAGCTTTCTTTCTATATATCTATAACAGACTCTAAAAGATATAGTAATACTTATGTAATCTCTACTAGAAAAAGAAGGCGCGACAAAATTTACAATTTTGTACTACTAGCTATACCACATTGTTGTCTTTTTCTAGTTCTGTTTTACATTACCTAAACTTTAGTCAGATAGACAAATAGAAAATATATATATCTCCTACTAGTTAGCTATAGGGAGATTAGAATTTAAAATGTGAGAGGGTCAGAGTTGTATATAGAATATTGAGTATATATTGAACTGCCGTTTATACAGTATTTGTATAAAGCTCCAACAAGGTCATTTCTTTTTCTTGTGCTGAGAAAAAGGCATAAAAGAAATAATACTAGTTTTTTAGAAATGAGGATGTACCCCAAAAAGAAATCCAATTGAGTCAGTTTTACAGTAAAACGTTTAGTGACTGTTTTGTAGAAGAGTCTTATATTATAGTACAAGAGTACAACGACATATAATATATAAAGTTTGTAAATAAATGGTTGAGTTTGGATGATCGCGTAGGAGTAGGAGCAAAAATCAAATGTCAATGAAGCCAAATGAAAGTGAAAATGTATAAATTGCATGGCATCTGCATGTAATAAATATCATAACTAGTACACATAGACTCAAATAACCTAAAAAATCCATTTGCATATATAAATGATAAAAACCCGCTTGTAGGTGTTGATGATATACTTATACTCTGCTTATGATACATTTTTAATTGGAGCAAGATAGTAGTAGGCCATTGCTGACACTCTGGAAATCAGCCAATTTGTAAAGTGTCTTTAAAAAATCAACATCAAAAAGTATGCGAAGTAGTAGCATACATATATACGTATAAGTCTACATGTCTACAAGAAAAAAATGAGTAAACTTTGTTGAAATCCTCATTCTAGACAAAAGAGACTCACTAAAAAAGCCGGTATTTACACCCAAATAATACCCGTAACGAACCAGAATCAGATCAAAAAATATACCATGTGCTCAGCATATTTTGGTAACATCCTCGAACAAGAAAAACATACTTCTCTGCTTCAAGACTTTGAATGTCATAAATTTTCTTTCACTCCTCACTTCAACTGGCGTCATTCAACACACATACACATGACTTTGGTACTCTCAAAATATATATATGTTATGCATACTTGCCTTGTCATTTTGCCATTTTCTCATTGTATCATTTCCAAAGATTAGCCAGTTGATACAATTGTACTACTTTGAAATGATGCTACTCTTCTGTTGACTTTCTTTTCCCTACCATTTGCTTCCACTTACCATTGCTATTTACAAATTAAATTAAAGCGAATCTTTGTGTCAACATTACTGGAACCAGTACAAATCTAAAAATATGACAGTATGAAAATTTGTTTATCCGCTATGTATTCTAACTCTGGCAAGCCTAGCTGTCTATGCGAAATCACCTTTCGCCATAAAATATATATATCTACTAAAAACTACTTCCACACTAAAAGCTCTGTGATTGCTCTTTGATAATGCTATGTTACGTAATAGTAATTCAATCTTTCTTTTTACGACATGTCTATCTCATTGCAGCATAAAAAAAGAACAAGTAGAGTTTTGTAATTCTTCTCTTACGACACTATGTGCCAGAGTTTTACTACAGTCTTCGTGACCTTTAATAATAATAATAATAATAAAATATATCAGGAGACTTGGAATTTTCATTTTTGCTACTATGTATGTATACATATTATGTGCAACTAGCAATAGAAAAACTATAAATATATATGTTCTTCTGCTTTGCTACCTTCCGACTTTTCGACTGACTGCTACTGCGTCAAAATGTTGCAGTTGACACAAGGTTTAAAAGGACCAAGGTTAACCCTGAACATGGAATGTACAAAGGTAATAAAAAAAGACCAGGCAGTAAGTAGAAGTAGTAGACCATTTAGAATTTTGTCTTAGTTAGTCAGGCAGTTTGCAATTTTTCTTTTATAGCTTACTAAAAAATGTAGATATATACGATATGTGCATTTAGAATAAAAATGCTAGCTTTGCAAAAATATGTACATACTACAACACAATTTAAAGTCATATTCTACAAGTCGTAATGATAAAACTATATGATACGTGGCCTGAGCACAATATATTAAGTTACAACACTAACTAATTTTAGCATGAAAGGTATAAGACATAAAATATTGACACGTAAGCAAATTTTATTTGATATTTGCATGTAGTCCAGTCTGGCTGACTTTCCTATTTTTTCCCTTCAACTTGAACGGTATAAATGTTTAAGCAAATAAGCTAAAAGTCAACATAGACCTAAGGTTTTTTTGGACTTGACCTTGCAACTTGATGTTTGTACCAAACTCTTTCTTTCTCTCTCTCTGGCTCTTTTTGCCCAAATCCAGTTCAATTGACGAGACCTAATCATGAAATCATGAAAAGTTAACACATACATATTCTGCTGTTGTGCATACTAAAATATTTTGCGTCTCCGTATTACTAGTTACTACTTGCTCTTTTGAACACAAGACAGACCAGAAGTATTATACAAGTTACGTGACTTAATTAGAAATATTATGGCAATCAACAACAAAATTCAATTTACACCAACTAATTATTAGCGCTCACATGTTAATTATCTCTCAGACACATACTATAAAGTTGTTATAGTTTAAATTTTTTTTAAAATGTTTACGATATTTGACATTTAGCACTTTAAAAGAGAAAAAAACTACATAAAGCATCGCTACATTGAAATTAGTCATAAATGATTAATGTAAGAAAGTAATATGTAGTACATACGCCTAAAAGTCTTTTTTTTTATTATAAGCGTTTGCGTCAAAGGGTTGGAGTATAGTATAGGAGATATTATACCATGAAAAGGAGAAACTCTAGGAGAGAGAAAACTTTTATAATGTGAATGAGTCAGACATGATGCTTTGCTTTCTACTACATTTCGGGACCTGGAGAGAGAGAGAGAGATCGATCGACGACCGAGTCTCTGTGAGAAACAGAGAGTAAGATACTCAAGTCAAAAAAATATTTGGAATAGAGGAGGATGCAATTTCCGTCGTCTTATCTATATATAGCCGCGCACAATATATGATACACATTCCAAGAATTATAATTAATCAATGAATGGAAAATAATTAGCTTTCGGCTTCCTACTTTGAAGGCCACTATTTAATTAGGACACCATTATTATTATGATATGACAAAAGTTGATAGTCAATGTCGAATGTACTACAAGTGTTTGATGTTTATCATATGCATACATATGTAACAGAATATTACGCATAGAAGAAAAAATATATAGATAAAGGTTTCCATAATTCAAATCTGGGGTAAAATGCTAAAGACCTAAAGAAAGAGTTACTACAAGATAAATAAATACAAACTTACGTATTTCTTCAGGTTGTTTTGAGAAAAAATGTGCCATGTACACGAACAAATAATACTCAAATGTTGATATCCTTAGGTGATCTTCTTGTTTAGTGCTTTCTCTCTTGTTTGTATAATGTAGTGCAATTCAATACTTATTTTGAAAAGGAAATGAATTACAATATCTAGTTATGTAGAAGTAAGTGAGAATAAACTTGTCAAGCTAATTTCTATGTTTATACTGAAAGAATGTTTGATAACAATAGAGAAGACTCCAGGACAGACAAAAAGTGTTACTCTCTACACGCTTCGGCACAGGAAGTTAAACTGACACAACTGAGACATGCAGTGTGTTTTATATAGTTTTTTTAGCAAAGAAGGTCCTAACTTCTATACTACGTGCAAAATATCCAAGATATATATACTATACTTACTTACAATTGTACGTATACGAACTAACATGAGAAAGAAGAAGACAGAATCGTCGTACTTTGCAAAATATAAACTCTTTCATACATGTAGAGTAGACTTGCGCATAATATGTGAAAATCTTTTCTCTATGGATTACAAGTCTTAATATAAGAATTAAAAAAGCTATGAAAAAATTGAAATTCTTTACAAAATAATTGTTGTAACAGAACAATTAAATACTATTACTTGCATGGTTAAAGTAGAGATATTATAAGTTTCATACATATTATGTAATAATAAGATCTTATGTATTTACGAATCGTAAACACAAAACGTATATCTATTAGAACACATGAATTAGTATCATGAAATCTAAATAAACTAAATCTACCCTTATATAGAAAAGAATGTGACACAAAATTCTGTATAATAAAGAAAAAAATCTAAAAATAATGAAATTAGACTTGTCATAACGCCTACATATATATTAATAAAGTGTTCTATAAGTAAGTATTACTTAAATAACTATATAATAATACAATCTGCTGCAAAGATAATTTTACAAGTGTTTAATGACATAAATTTCAAAAACTAATTAGTATTTTTGTATCAGAAAATATTAAATTACTTGATGAATATTCTAACTCAAGCTGATCTTCCTCACTTCACTGTCTAATT
>VCNE01001677.1:0-13272 GCA_009869805.1 Oncopodura yosiiana
TTTCAAATTTTTCATTTATTTCAATTTTTTCAATTATTTCAATTTTTTCAATTCTTTCACTTTTCACTTCTTGAAGAGTGAAAAGTGAAAAAATTGCAAAGCCTGAGTTTAGTTGAGTGCACTACTTATAAAGGCAACGATAGAATAGAATGGAAGAAAACTTTCCTCTCATTTACTTCATAGACTTGATTTCTTCGATATTATATGTCTTTTAGTAAGAGTTTCTTTGCAACAGAACTTACATAGAGCTAAATGCATTACGAGAGAGAGACTCTCATAGTTTTCCATTAGTTGTATTTAATTGCAAACATTCTCTTTCTGTCTTCAACTCTTCTTCTTTATAGTGTGTTGTATTGTATTGTACTATTTGCATTACTACATTGCTTCTCTGCCTTTGTAGACTAGTCTATATTTGTATAATACAAGTCGGACAAAATGTAATAAGAGGAAAAGTTTCGGTTCATTTTAGTAATATAGTCTCTCTCTCTCAAAGAAATTCTGTATAGCTTGTGCCATGCTGCGCTTAAGCTAAAACATTTTATTCTAATGCAAATACTCAAATACACCTTAATAGGCTATTTCTTATCCTCCATGTATGTGGTCTCTGGAAAACTCTTATTATTACGAGAGAAAATGAGAAATTCTACTATATACCCAAAACTTTTCCTATGTATTCAATCCATCTTTTATAATTAGACACAATAACCAAATTATTTAAAAGGTCTTTTCTCTTACTCTCTCTCTCTCTTCTTATCTCTGCTCTTTATGAACTTTAGGCCTTTAGCATATGTTAGTTGTTTGCTTAATAAAACTATGAATACAATTCTCAGCCACCAGAAGTTTTAGTATTACACAACTGAACTTTTGCACAGGAGTCAGCAATTCTCATGGATAATTTAAGCACAGATTTGGTTCTGTTTTATACTTGCTACATATATAGAAGGTTTTCATTTCCCAAGAGTGAATATAAATATACGAGAAAACAACAGAGAAACCACCACATGTGTCTTGTCATATATTGTGAATAGTATTACAAACAAACACAGGTCAATATGAATTATTAATGAGTTACTCAAACTGCTATATAGTCTATAGTATAATACTCTCTTCTTCCTCTCCGATTACAATAAATGTCCTAATCATAACTATACCTAGAATTCAAAACATGCAATGCAATGTGTCCACATTGACAACTCAAATGAGACTAATTGCAAGATTGAGCCTTCCAACATTTCTATTTATTTCCAACCGAGAGGAAAATACTGTAATTTGACTTGCAGCCCTAGTTTCTTTTATTGTAACAATGCAAAAAAAAACCTTTATACAATATGATTCATGATGGAATATATATATATAAAATAAAACTTTACTATACTATACTACTACTATATCCTCTATTGTACTTTTTTTCTCGTTGACCCGAAATGCATAATTCATTGGACAGAGTCTAGTGCGTTTATTCCCCTTTCTTATATTTTTTTTCCTTTTTTCTTCTAAAGTCTTATATGTACCTAACCTAATCCTTATGTTCTTGAGAGTTGCAACAACTTGTGCAAGTGAAGTGAGAGAGTAAACGAAAATTTGGACTTACCATGAAATTTTCAATACGTTATTTATTTTCTCCTTCCCTTTCTTCTTTCTCTGGTCACTTTTTGTATAACTTGTTTCAATTCAAAGTCAAATGTTCTGGAAATTGTCAAACTCTCTCTCTCTCAACTTTTTCCTTTGTTCTCAAAAGACATAGAGACAAAGAGAGAGACGCGGGAAAAGATAAAAATTGCGTGAGTACAAAGTACTGGAGAGAAAATCCGATTACATGTAAAAAAGAGAAAAAAGTCTCTTTGATGATTTCACAGAGAAAAGCTTGACACTAAATACACAAAGCACGTTGCAACATATAATAAAACCAATATTATGCANAAAGCACGTTGCAACATATAATAAAACCAATATTATGCAAGAAGTTATTACATCACTGTCTTGTTGTATATAATCGTATGTTCTTGACTTTCTTTTTGCTTTCAATGTTCAAACAATAACCACACAAAATAAATTAGACAACGACTCAATTTTTCACTTGACCAGTTCTTCTATCTTTCTATACTATTACGTAATCTACAATGTCTATGCACTTGTGTTTTAAGTACTTTAGTCTGAAGAAAATTACACTAAAAATCACTTCTCTATACCTAGTACATGTAAGTAAAACCATTCAACTTTGAGATGATGTACACATGAAAATTGGTCAATCAAGTGACGTTTGATGACATTCACTTATGTTTTTTTCTCTTTACTTTTACTCACGAAAGGGAGAAGAACAAATACAATTTAGCTCTGCACGCTATATGAACGACCGCAACTATTATGTACTTAACAGTAATGAAAGTAAAGTAGTGTGTAAATGCCGCAACTACTACAAAAATGGAGAAGTGATGATGTAAAAATGAAACGTAGTTTACACACTTAATTACACATTTAACGTAACCACAAAAGTTTTTTTCTTCACACACAATATAAGGAAGATATAGCTGCTGGAGATTTGTTTTTTATACACACAGTTTTTTATTTTTCTGTTTTTTTACTCTAGATTCTGTTTACTAACACAATGATGTTCACTACGCCCCTTGCTTTTTTATCTTAATCCACAAAGCGTCATGTCAGTCTCAATCTCTGTTGTCGATCTTATCTCTCTTGTTTACAAATTTTTACAGTCGGATGTATTTACTATGCAACACTCAACAATAACAACTCAATTTACGTTAGAACAGAGGATTCTTGGCATTTGAAAACTGATGATGATGGCAGAAAAATAATGTGTAAATAATGTTTATATGTGGAGCTGATGATGATGATGATGAAGAGACAAATTAGGAAGCTGATGAAGAAGCCCCGGTCTTTTTTCTGTAGAAGTAAAGTAAAGCAAGGATGATGTAAAGTTCCTGTTCAAGACTCCGGCTTGTACTGAAGTGAGACTGGAGAAAATCAATGTGCCATCGTATGGCTCTCTGTAACATTCAACCCACTATGTTACTGGCAACCAACACTACTACTAGTCATAGTTCCAGAGGATTTCATGTTGAACACGATTCTGTTCTTTGCTATGCTTTTTAGCCTTGTTGGTAGTGACTCTTCCCCCACTCTCAATTTTACTAATACACATCACTGTATAGTACACTTTAGTAGCAGTAGTCACAAGAGTTACAACTTCACAGCTTACTTTACATTTTACCATCCATGTAATAATGTAAAGAGCTCACCTTTGGTTGGTGCCAATGTGCCAAATTTTATATGCAAACAACGACAGTGCTTCTTACTTCTTTTAGAGGTCTTGGAAGAAGAAGATGTACATATGCACAAAAAATATATATTGTAGAAAAGGCGACTATAAGAGTGTGAGCCAAAAAGAGAATTTTTTTGTCTGTGCCACAAGAGTATACTAGAGACACTAGAGAGAGATGAAAAAATACGATGGATATTCTAAAACACTTTAAATAAAAAAAATGTTTTATGGAAGATGTTCACACGTGAGAAGAAGACAGGATAGTGACACAGGAAATACATTAGAATCTAAGCGGAAGCTAAAAAGTATATAGAGAGTTTGTTTCTATTAGAAGAGAAGGAAGAAGCCATTTTTACACTAGTTTACTTGAAAGTATACCTATAAAAAGAGTAAGAGAAATGGCAAAACACAAACTGAAACTTTTCTTGTCATGTCACTTTTGACACACTAATTCGAAATCTCTGGCATTTCATAATGTTACATACGCGAGAAAGTTATTACGAGAGAGAGGAGTGAGTGAGACTAATCTGAGAAATGTGAGAAAGTTGGCTTACAGTAAACTTGTGTAACACATCATTAGAAACCTATGATGATGAATTGAATAGTATGAAATTAATAAATTTTGTAGAGAAGAAAAAAACTGGAAGGAAGGAAGTATGTATGTGTGACGCGATATACGATATCAAACAATCAGCAGAATCAAAAATATTGCCACACCCAATGTTAGTAGTTGCTAAATGATGCTTGATACAATACATTTTATTGAGCAAGTCATTTCTGGCATTGTCAGACTCTTGTCAATATTTATAAAAATTAGAATTATTAGCACTGACAGTATAAAAATAAGGAAATTAATGTCACAAGAAATTGACAACTTTCGGAGAAAATTAAATTTCCAATTTTGCTCTAAAAATATATCGAGAGGCGTTGGCCTTATTATTGAACTTGATTTTCAATTAATTTGATTCATAAGAAATTCTAAGAAGATCCGATTATTATTCAGATTTCATTCAATACAAGAACCTCAATCATGTGTCACCTGTAACCAATTTTGTTAATTGCCAGAAAAGACACTGAAATAAAGTTTTGAATATGAATATGAATATGTCAGAAAAGACCAGATTAACTATTATTATGTTATGTATAAATAAATTGAAGAACTGCATTTGAAAGGTGTTGATTTGACAGACAAAGGACGTCATTCATATATGTCTTGCTATGCACTATTAGTTCATGAATTTTCCATTAAAATAATAATAGAAGATCTATGTGTGAAGTTATTGAATATGATTGTTGTCAGATACAAAACATTTTGTTCACTATCCAACCTCAAATCACAAAAGTACAAAATTTTCAAAGTAAATTGTACTCAGGAAGTCCACATAGATATCTGCAGATTTTCTTCGTTACAGAAATCACAAAACTATAAGAAAAATATTCAATGCATGTATTTCTGTCGGAAAGATCTACAAAATTGATCTATATCACAATCGTTTGGAAAAGGAAGGAAACTCCGTGAAAAGGAATTTTGATCTAAAATATCAAAAAGAAGTCCGAATTAGGGTCGTTTCTCAATTGGCATTAAACCGTGCAGGACATGAGACAGCAAGTCTGTAATATATCCCCCAAAGAAAGATCAAAAGGCCAAACAAACATCAGAGAGTTCTCATATTTCAAAGTATTGTATTTCGTTCATGTTGTCGAGCTCAGATTACTAAGTGGTCAATTTATAATTCACATAAAACTAGATATCTTACAAAGTATAATATGTCATTAAATTACAAGTACTTTATTGCAACTGTAAATAATCAGTGCATATTATTACAGTTTATTATTAGCTACCTAACACTTAAAAAAGTAAAGAAGAAAGTAAATTATATGTAGTAATACAATACAAAATATTTTTCTAACATTGAAAACTAATGGTTGTATGAATATCATCTAGAATTTGTCGTAATTCCTCATCTTCAAATCGTCCTTCCAAACTATATAATACAAAATCAGAATGATGAGTCTTATTGTTAGTACAAAATAAAACAAACAATTATTAATTTTTATACCTTGGTATTAAAGCTTTCGCTTCTTCAGGAGTTTCTGGACAAAGATTGGCTAATGATACCAACTCGAATTTGTGTAGTTTCTTTTGCATTAAAAATCTAAAAAACAGAATAGAAAAAGAAATAAAATCATTATTAGTTCTTGACCTCTTGAGAAAGAGAATTTAAGCCGATTAAACATCAAAGTATCAATTACAGAATCAAATTAAATAGTTGTTACATAATCTTATAAGAAGCTTATATATTGCAAGGCAAAAAAGAAATGTAATTTTCTTCTCCACCACATTATCACATATCATTCATTTACAACTTACCCTCTAACACGAGCAATAGAATCATTATTCTTTAGTTTTCCAAATCTTCTACAATACTCTTTCGTTTTATGAAATACATCAGATAATGCTTGTTCGTCTTCTATCATTTACGACTTACCCTCTAACACGAGCAATAGAATCATTATTCTTTAGTTTTCCAAATCTTCTACAATACTCTTTCGTTTTATGAAATACATCAGATAATGCTTGTTCGTCTTCTGAGATTTCATTTTGTTGACTTCGATGTTCCAATAACATACATACTTCAGAAATTAATAAGGCTTCTGCATTCTCAAACTCTATAAAATAAAATTACATAAAATATTTATTAGCAAATACTTTGACATTGACGTCATCATCTCAAACGCCTACATTTGACATTCTATAAGTTTTTGATGAGAAAACCGCAAGAAATTGCATGATAAATCATTTATCACAAATGTCAAAGACAGAAATTAAAAGATCAGCTGGATATCGAAAACTAAGATAACTAGTTTCTTGTTTACTTTATATTAAGCTTGTCAATCAAAGTAAATATGTTAATTAAAAAACTTTATCTCATATCTGTTATCCAGTTCTTCAGAAAATCAACAATAAAATTTAAAAACCCTTAAAATATTTATTTTAGCTCACCTTTTGGAAACAACAAATCAGCGGCATCTTCTTCAGGTCCTTCAGTATTGAAAGTAGTATTCGCCATCACTAATTATTTTGTCAAAATGGAAGTTAATTAAAATAAAACGTCAGAGAAAATTATTGAAATAATTTTCTCGGCTCAATATGCAATAAAAGTTTTCTTTTGAAATGTTTCCGCGTTGGCATTAAACTGACAAGTTTTAACTAGCCCTGCAATTACATAGATGGAGATAGACTCCAACTTTGCTACATCGTTCCATGAAAAACTTTGTCTCAATTTCATGAAAACTGTCAATTTTAAAGAAATGTCTTCTGTTTTAGAAACTTGAAGGTTTTTTCTTATTAAATTGCATATTTGTATGTCACACAAGTCATGAAACAAGGTCAAGAACGAGTGCATCTCAAAAACACGAGAAATGAGAGCAAACTGCCAATAAATATGTTGAAAAACACAAATTGATTTTTTACTTATTGAAAAAAGTTTTAAAACTGGTTGGTTAGTCTATAAGTACTTATGTTGTATCACTACACTAAAGTATCATATTTGTAAAACAAGATTTAAAAACTTGCAAGTTAAAATTTTCCATTACTTTAACTTCTATGAGAAGGTCGTTCATTGCTGCAACAAAGTCTCAAAATGCATTTACTTTAATTTCTTGTCTCTCTACACTGCAACCCGTTTCAAGTTTCAATTAGATGACTACTACATAGTTGCACGTCTCTCATCATAATTCACATTGAACTTGATATTGTTGTTGACGATGTGAAAAACAAGCTTGTTTGTAAATTGCGTTAGAAAACAAACAAAACAAGAAAAAGATTTACAAGAATCTCACATAGTCCAAAAATATTGATGTGCTAAAAACTTGAAACTTTATATCATATGTAAACTTTACATGAAATAAACGTGATAACTCTACCACTACTATGATGACCCAATTCATTTTATAAAGTTATGTCATACAATTATTATACATTCATTCAAACTGCAATTCCAATTCACTCTAAAGTTTAGAGTCTCTAAACTGTCCTCAAGCAATACTAGTGCTGACTGAGAGAATTGATGACTACGGAAGTGACACTTTCGTAGAAAAGAGTTTTGCCGTCTGCAACAGTAATAATCTAATTTAGTTTTTATATATCATCGGAAGGATATGCATAGGAGTGCATACAATGTAATAGAAGTCATAAACATTTAAACAGTTCAAAATGTGGCCAAACTGGTAGAGTGAGAGAAAAAACATTTTTTTCTTGACTTGGGCGTATTCATATGTTGTTGTTGCATTCATAATAAACTCTTGCTGTGTCCATCTCTCCCAGTTTGAGATACAGTAAGTGATATTGTTATTATTATTTAGTACTATTAATTTGATACTTATATGCACCTCTATTGATCATAATATTGAATCATTATTCTTCTTGTGATATTATTATTATGATCATTTTAGCTTTCATTATAATAAATCTATCGCTCTTTGTAGTATAGAGAGTAAAGATATCTGATTATATGTCAGAATTTTGGCTATCTATAGCTCGTAGGTCTCTCAATAGCTAACAATAGGAAGTAATTGGATTTGATAACCCTTAGATTTAATTAAAGCCTAATTAGTTGTTATATTATCTACAGAACAGAAATTTTATTTTGGTCCCCAGATACTTGCAATTATATTTATTAATATCTCTACTAAATATAAATTCGTTATATAATAAGAATATATGTCCCATGTCTTCAACTATTTCTCATTAGCTTCTTCTTCCTGCATGCCAACAACTAACAGCCATTGACCTTGTGATCCTCGCCCAACAGAAGCATTTTCTCTCTGTACAAAATATCAATTTGATGATATAATATTGATGATGGTAATTTGAAAGCTCTGCAGGAGATTTGAGATACAACAGTTATCATCATCAAACATAAAAAACATTTTGCTATTAAGATTTATCTTTTATCAGTTTTGTACTGTTTAGCTAATGTATTATGTAACGTTAGCTTCTGTGGTTTTGCACTCTAGTCTTTTTCTCTATGTTTGCTTTTCAAATTCTTCTCCATCTCTCTCTCTCTGTCATAGTAAAATAAAATGTAAAATCATCCTATTGTTTGCAGAAACTATTTGCTTTCACTTAATCTGCATCTGTACTTTAACTCTCAAGCAAAAAGCTCTTGAGACTCAAGGCATACATTTATCCATTAATTCTAGATATATGCATTGAAAGTACTAAAAAGTATTTTACATAATACATTTCTTCTATACTTACAAACCTGCCAATGGCATAATATCCTTATTGTACATATATGTATTACTACAGATTTATCAATTTAGAGATATGTGAACACAATTTGTAGAGCCATCGAAAAAAAACTATAACATGATATTAGCATTAGATGAATTGAATTCAAAATGTTGTTCACTTTCAGTCAATGTCTCCTCCTAAAAGGCCCTTGTCTTCTATGTCGTTGACTTTTGCTATTTGATAATCATCTACAAGAAGAAGAGGATTCACAGATTTGTTCTCTATGTTTACCTACAGGCACTTTATATTATACAATGCTTCATTTTATCACGGGAGAGGCTCAGGTTTGATTGGAGTATTTCAATAATTTTATAGTGGCGAAATACTCAAAAGATTCAGAAAATATTCCAATTTCACTCTAAGTAAGTCTCAAAATTTAATTTTGAATCGAGGTTTAGAGTAGAAATTCAGTCAGTATAAGGTTACACTTATATTTTCTTCCTGAACCTTTTAAATATACTCACTCTCACTACTAAAATCTCGAGTAAAAAAACTGAAGCCTCTCCTCTTCAGAATTGTTTTAAATATGTTTTGCTGAATTGCAAATTGTCGTAGCTGTCGGCTAAAAACTTGATGTGTATAAATGAAAACTACGCGTAAGAACTCACACTCAAATGAATTTAATGCACAATTAAATTTTACTCCTAGTACCCAAAAGCAAATTGCAACAAATAACTTTTAAGGTTGTCTTGCTCTCTCAAAAAGGCTTCAAGGTAAATAATGATAGTGATTCATGTTGATAATTGCACGCATAAAGTCTTACTCATCTTCTTCTCTCTCTTTGTACTATTATATTACAATCTCACACCTCTTTTGATCTCAATCTTCTCTTTCGTTTCATAAAGTCAATGTTTTTAGTCAACTCAGCTTCTGCCGGAGGAGAGACGAAATGCAAATAGTTTGCGAGTGCGAGAGACTCACATCTCACATCATGAAAGATGAAACCGAGAGTTGTTAGTTTTCTCCTTGGGTTATAATAATAGGTATATAACATCTCTTGTATTTATAATTCATCATCTTTTTGTCTACTCACTTGTATATTTGTATTCCCATTTGCAAGTACGCAAAGATGAATATTTGCATGTATTAGTTCTTAGGATTTCGGCGTGTCTCTCTAAAAAAGAGAACAGGTACATACAAAGATAGGTATTAGCTTCAAGTTGTTGTCAGTTGATTGAAATTTGAAAGGGAAGAGAAAAAACAATATACAATGCACAAGGGTGTAATAATCTCTCCTCTGTGTATTTGCATGAGGTTCAATCAACTTTGGAGTTGAGGTATCATTAGATCAATTGTAAATCTTTATATGGCTATATACATTTTGTGAACGTGTCTTGTAATGCTTTCTTCCTTTATTGTATTATTACTGGACATATATCATAGACCGTAGTAATAATAAAATAGTGTGGTGCTATTAATAGAAATTTTACATGTCTTTATAACGGTTTCACTTGGGCAATGTCACAAGCTCACCTTTGCTCACTTGAGTCTTTGCTTAATGTTTTGTTATAAGGACATTATTTTTACTGTTGATCCAACATTTTCGGATGCTATAAAGATACTACTAACCTAACGGAGTTGAATTATCCTTGATTCTGTTATAATAAGCCGGTTCCTCAAGTTTTAAAATAGTTTTGCCTGCCATCAATTCAATTTGTTGTAAACATATAACCTATGAAATTTTCTGCGATATACTTGTTTTGGTTGAGACAACAATGTGTAATGTCATTTGCAAGACACGAATTTGACTTTTGTCACGATATTCTATGTAGGTATATTTTAATGTCCTTTTTCATATTCATACCTTATTTTTGTGGTATGTCATCTCAATGGGTATCAATATGTAATAAGTATTAACTTGATTAATAATTTAGTATTTTACTTTTATAATTACAATAACAAGAAAGAAAGCAAGCAACTTCAACGGTGGGTTTTAGTTTCCATTATGAACAAAAATACTATGAACGACGTTGAGATTCAACATGAGGCAAACTGAGACTGTCTAGCATAGTCTTCTCTTTCTTCAAAAGTATTGACAAAATAATCAACAAAATGCAACAACTGTTAAAATGTCAATTTGATTTATGCACTATGTTCTATAATTTCTCTCTCTCTCTCTTGGCAGGAAAATGACTTTAAGACCCACATAAGATGCATTTGTACATATTAATAACTAAAAAACATGATCACTTGATCAATTTTCTAACCAGTTTGTCTCATCATTCACTACAAAGTTAAGAAAGTATTACTCTTCTCTCTCTTACTTGTTAGTTGAATAGTACAAACCAAACCAGGGCAAATGCATAAAACTCGACAAAACAGTAAAACACTCATTGCAAAGGTCTAGATTTCAAAACATATCCACAACAAGTCATGTTCTTTGACATTCAGTTTTTCATATCATTTCACTATAATTTATAAAACATGTGTGACTATGGTATACAAGACCACCATAAGTAATAAAAATCTGAGCCTACTATTCAATTTTGAGGTGATTTGCCTGAAATCTGTTTCAAACATGTCTTTTGGCATTTTTGGTTTGAGGTTCTGTATTAAATAATGTGAATTAGTGAATAAAAAAAATTGAAGCCCTGTAGTAATGTATTATACGCGGATTACTTTTGTATTGCCTAATCTTCCTTATATCTACTTCTAGGTCATAATATGCCGAGTTGGCATTTAAATCAAAATTTTATAGTCACTAGTACACTTTTTATACTTATTGAAAAAATGATGATTTCTTAATTTTTTTTCTGTCTAAACTACCTAACACTTCGCTTTTAGCGTTTTCCTGAATTCTAGAAAGGTCTCTTGCCAATTGGGACATTTAAACAGTTCAGTAGAATAATTACATTCAAATACAAACTTTATATGACGGCTTACAATAAATATCAACTACATTTTTAAGAGTTACCTATATGGCCAACATTTTAAATAAAATACGAAGGTTTCCTTTTATATTGCTTACCATCATCATCTCTGTCATTGGAAAAAATACATCTTAAACAAAATTACTATTTGTTTAATTTTCATTTTTCAATATGTAGTAAAAAGTACTCATCAAACTTTCCACGAATTTAGCGAGGTTAGGTCAAGCATTAAATTATAATATGGGTACTTTACTTACAGCAGACGAGTACCTTATTATTTTAACTGCTGTAAAAATTCCAATTTAATTTAATTTTATATGCAAACAGGTAATTAATGCGTACTAAAGTATAAAAGTAATTTTGCTCTACAATATTATGTATGACTAGCTTAAAATGCATAAAGAGGAAAATTTCTGTATACATATTGATACGAACACTCTTATAACTTCCGCTCTATAGAGATAACAAGGTTAGCCGTAAACATTATATAACTCTTTATACACATCCATCCAACACACTTCAAAAGATAATAAGGAATTGACATTTTCTGAAATGCATTTTTACGATGCAGTCTCGCTCTTACATATAATTACATCATTCTAGTGCAAAAACCAAATGTATAAAAGTTATATTATGGAAAGCTCACAAGAGTTGAACTAATATGAAAGTATAAAATGTAATAATGTAGCAAAAAACGTATAATACATAGTAGTAGAAAGATATATAAACTACTATACATATTGTGCGATATATTTCTCAAAAAAATTACATGATGAATGAATCTCTCGACAGTTGTGTTTGTGTTTCTGCTCTGTGTTACTCTTTTCCACAGATCTGAATGTGGTTAGCTTCAAAGTCAGTGGTCAGCCAAGCTGAGAACACAAAGTTTGTATCCTATCTCTCTCTATTTCATACATAGGAGATGAAGTTAAGGTGCAATGTAGTTAACAAGAAGCAGGTAACTCAATGTAACTCACCTGAGTATTGTGCTACAGGAACTACTATATAACTAGTTAAAGATATTGGCTACTTTGCAGCCACTGTACTCTATGTAAAGTTGCCTATGTGTGTATTCAGTATTCATCTAATATACTAAAAGAGTAAAATACATTTTCAAGGAAGGGGTTAGCAAAAGCATCAATGTACTCAACATAGTACACAGAACAAGTACCTCATATATACTGATATGTAATATTGAATGTAACTCTTTACTCACACACTCAAATATATATATGAGTTTGTTGTAGAAAAGAGTATGAAGCTCTGATATTTTGATAAGACGTGTTCAGTACAAGTATATGCATTCAACAGTGAGCACATACATATATAGTAGAAGAAAAAGTATGAAATAAAAATATTAAGAATCTGAGCTGAAGATACAGTGAATTTGAAAATATTTATTTTTTGACAATTGATTGAAAGGAGAAGAGAGTGAGTGACACTTGAGTTGACTTTGTGCAGTGAGTTTATTGATTTTGAGCTATTGCACTTTGCCGGTTTTATGAGACTTATAGTGCTATAAAATTGTCAACGATTGAATGTGTTGAAGCATAGGAGGAATTTCATATGGAAATTGGCAGTAGTAAGTTTTTAACTTTTTTGTTTCTATGTCTGAAGATCTGAAAAGTCGTTGTACTTTTGTGTGCATATATTTTGGCTTATAGAATATTTGTAGTTTAGGAGAGATTTGCTTGAGTAAATGGTAAAATAGGTGAGACATTGCTGATGAGTGCAGTGTCGTTGTCATATCTTGTGATTATATGTCATCACATGTAGTAGGAAACTGACGGTTGAAAAGCCAACTTTTTGCCAAGCAGATCGAG
>VCNE01001681.1:0-15985 GCA_009869805.1 Oncopodura yosiiana
ATCAATTGTTGCAATTATGCATATCATTAAAGTATGTAAAAAGAGATCATCAGAATTCTCAAGACATATGCTGTTCACTCTGGTTTTTATTATTCTTTTTTGTTATGTCTAATGGTGACAAAGAGTGACAGACGGGAGGAATGTTGTGCAACTAAAAGGAATTTTTTCTGTGACTCTCTTAAGTAAATCTTATACAATCTAATAGATTGAGGACGAGGAACTTTGTGACATTGGAAGTGAGAGAGATAGAGAAGAATTGCACGAACAGAAGCTTAAGGGTGAATTGAATAGTAAGGATAAGATCATGTTGTTGGTTGGTCATGGCATGAAATTTTATAATTTAGTTTACATTTAAGATTTAACGCTAAGGTAGGTAGCTGGTGGTTTTTTAGATTAGTTTAGATGTCCAGTAGCTGAAGCGTGGTTGAAATGATTTGTCATGCATCACTACTTGAATAGTTTGTAACGATGCTTCTTTTTTCACTCTTGAATAGCCTGTTTGTTGTAAAAGTAAGTAAGTACACATTGCATAGACAGTGCAAAAGAAAAAAGGGGTAAAGTTGTACTTTTTCTTGAGATGTAGACTGAAGATAAGTATGGTAAAGTGTTATGTTTGCCAACGTTTTTGAAAGCATTGAAACTTTAGGCCACCGGCATAGTGATTCTTTTTTGCTGCAATCATGTTGTAGTTATGTACCATGCCATTTCCTTTTTTGCACTGTAAAGAGACTCGTAGAGAAATGTACAAATTGGTAAAAATGGTGAGAGATCTTTTTTCTACGTTTTTCGTCAATTTTGTTATGTTAATTCTTTTTTCTCGCTTCTGATTATAATGCAAAGTATTACATATTATTATAATAGTTTGCTTAAGCAGCTCTAGCAATGAGGTCTTGTGCCATGCCATGTTTTTCTCTTTTGCAAACTTGTTTGGTTGTTGTGTTCATCTGACACTTTGGTGATAAATGTTGATTTCAATGCCCATGTTAAGTCAAATTTTTATCTCCGGTAAATAGTAAATGGTGTTGAGTGTGAAAAGTAATTTGTTTTATCTTAGCCTACAAGGTGAAGAAAAAACTGCATCACTTGCAAACTTGAGAGACTCTTATAACAATCAAATTACAAAATACACTGTCAAGTCTTGTGGCAGCCATCGTAAATTTTTTTGTACACAGCCAAAATTCATATCACAACAAGAAAAGTTTACCTATGTGACACGAAACTTGTGTCATTTTATATGTAGTCAAAAGTTTCATTTTCTATTTTATTCTTTGCATCATCATCTCTCATGTAAATGAGTTGAAATGGATCGATGAAATGAGCTTCTCTTATTTTTTTATTGTGCTAGTCTTATATATGCATAGGGAAATGAGTCTACACGGATGAAGTGATGAGTACAAAGTATAACAAGTGACAAGGTCTTTTTGGCTTCCGACGATGAAACTACTTTTGTGTATATACTTTAATATGTATGTACTTTTCTTTTTCCCTTGCAGACAGAGAGCTCATCATTCTCATCATCAGCGATCTATTCTCTTTATAATTTCAATATAGGGCACGCGCTTTGCTTGTAGCTTGTAGCAAATCAGATTGAGGGTCCGCCTTTGATGTTTTGCCGACAATGCCAGAGCAAGCAACTTCTTCAATGTGTATTATATATATATATATCAGCAGACTAAAGTTCTCAAAACCCCATTAAATAATCTCTCTCTCTCTCTCTTTCCAGCTCTTCTTCTTTTCTCCAGTTGCTTACGATGCCCCCGAAAACTTCCGAGAAAGAGAGAGAGAGTCACTCGAATCACAAATCGCTTTACTACAGAATTTTATATTACACTCTACTATACTTTCTTCTCTACTGTATATTTTATGAAATGATGAGAGAGAGAAAGAGATGAGAAATGTCTACAGTTCTATGAACTGAAAATTCTTTCTATTATTACATTGCATTACATTATTTCAATGACTGTAGTATAGTGCAGCAGTAGGAAGTTTGCTTTTTTTGAGGGTTATTTCCGACGCGACTGATGATGATAGATGCTTCATGTTTCTATTTCAACTTGTGGAAACGACAACATTGACATTTCTCTGGATAGTTTCCATTTCAAAGAAACTTTCTTCTTTTCTTCTGTAGCCGACAAAATTTTCATGAAATTCTTCTTCTCTACTCAACTCTACGTGATATCCAAAAAGAGAGCTGCGATGGACACATATAATATATTTCAAGAATGATGACATTGTTAGTGGAGTGCAACCAAGAGTAATATGTTAGAATACTATGAAAATATACTTTAGGAAAGAGAAAATAGAAAGAGAGAAATATTCCATTTCCAAGGCGGACTTTGTCTCTTTGCTCAACCAAGTAAATTGGAATTTCGAATTGGAATCATTAGGGAGGAGCAGAGCAGAGGAAGCTTCCAGGCAGAACTCTCTCAGAGCAAATAATAATGTATATGAATGAATAGCAATATATAGTAAAGGGACATTTTAAAATGAAATGAAAAGAGAGAAAGAAAGAGTATAGTAGTAGTGGTTGAGGAGTGTGTACATATTTCAATTTCAAACTACTCTCCATATTGCAATTTTAGTAACGTAGCAAAGCAACTGGCAAATAACATAGTTACTCTCTTTCTGGTCTCGTCTCTCATTTTGTAAGAGACTATACACTTCTAGACGACTTGGAGAGATTTTGTAGAGTATTCCTTCTTCTCATTTTCATTGTATAGAGAAATTCAATAGAAAAGTGTACATAGTAACTCATGATGAGACTACTGTATAAGAGAGAGAGACTTTTAGTAATTTGGATGAAAAGTCAATCTGCCTGATGCATTTTGTATGTAAGCTTGAAGAGGCTTAATATACTAAATACTTGATATTGATGATGAGAATGGTTTGTGAATTTCTATATTGTAAATTAAAGTAGGAAGCTCAGAGCTTGAGGAAATTTTACCTTTTTTGCTGAGTAGATGATACTCTTATACACTATAAAAGTTTTTGTATCATGCCAGCTGTCATGATAGTGACCTGATAAGATTGTTGTGAGAGGTTCAGAGAGCCTTCTTTTTTGTCAAATATATTGTATGAGAAATGAATAATGTGTCGTGAAACTTTGATTCAATAAATAATAATATAGAGTATCACTAGAGTCTAATGACAGAAAAGAGAGCAGATGATCAGACACACTTTTGACAATAATTCCTCATGCGAGATAACCATCTTAATGTTTCTCTCTTTCTCTCCTGATTTCAATCTCTCTCTCTCTACTATGCAATATTCTCAATCATGTTTGACATTTCCATCTGACTCCTCCACTTTACTTTACTCTTGTATATATACAGTTGATTGCAATGAGTCTATTTTTATTTTGGACAATATTATCATCTCTTGAATATGATCATGTCATGAGATAAAATTTGGAGTACATAATGGTGTTTTCTCAATTCATATACATACACTACATACTACTATATGAAGGCAATTCAATATTCAATGCTCATATATAAGCAAATGGTTGAATTAGTAAGGATAAGGGTTACATAATTCTATGTATTACTTACTTCTATTCTATTCAACAAATATTTTTATTGTACAGAAGCGGCTGTTGACTACTACTGTGTCCTCTTACATTTTTTTCATTGACATTGAGTCCTCTTCGTTAACAGCTTGTCCATGCTGAGTGCTCTTTGTAAAAAAAGATGTAATCTTGTTGTGTTGTGATGCTTTTATCGAGTGCTTTCTTTTTCTCTATTATATAATACAACACACATACAATCCCTTTTCCGAATAGTCGTTGTCCTTTGTACCATTTGCAGATAGGATTTGACAATTTTTTTTTATATTTAAGTCTCTTCTGGCCAATATTTTATGATGGAAGCAAATTGGATTGCAACTTTTGTGTCGACTGTTCGTTCCTTCTGTGTATAAAGCTCAAAGATTTTACTCAAAATGAAATTCGAAAAAAATTCAAAGAAAATGGAAAAAAGTAATGTTATGTCAGTGACTTTACCTTGAGAAAAAAAAATACCTAGAAAAGATATGTAGTGGTGGCGCACAAGAAAATTGATGAAAAAACTACAAAAGGATTTTTTTCTTCTCACTACTTTATTTATAGTATTGGTTTTTGCATGCAAACTACATGTTGTGGTTGCTTTTGACACTTTTGACATCAACTATGGTGGCTTTTTTGATATTTGTCTTGTCACCAACAAAGGTAGAAAAGAATATGAGAGAGACACACACACAATCCATTGGAAAACTACACAGGGAATCATTTTTCCTAGATACACTTTTTCGGCTAGTCTCAAAAAGGAAATATTCTTCAAAAGTTTCAATTTTGTTAGAAAGTCAAGAAGAGATTGGTTTTCAATGTGTATGACGGGTTATTGCTCTTTGTATGATGATGGCGGTTTAAGAGAACAAATATGCTAAGGTCATTTTGATTTCTACTTTGTTTTATGTCTTCTCTATAACTTGTGGTAGACATAAAAGAGAAAGAGAACAAAGTGAAAGTCAAAATTCAACAGAAACTTTGAAAGTAATAAAACGTGTGTCAGTTGCAGAAATATTCAGTGGTCTACTTTTCAGTTTTTGAGTCGAAGGCAAAATTACAATTAGAAATTTTGATTTTTAATCAACATTGGAAAGTTTGATAATTTCGAAATCCTAGATTTGTGCTTGTTGGCATCTGAAATAGAACTTGAGAATAGTATATAGATGTTCTTAATGCGGAAGACACAATTAGGCACAAGGAAATTGGAAAAATTATGCATGTGGAAACAAAGTCTTGGTTAGCCGACTGATTTTCGTTGAAAAGCCTGGAGGATTGAGCTGGAAATGGCAGGAGAGTGTATTATATTTATCTTTGGATAAAAGTACAAGTAAAGTCTTTCCAGGATTCAAGACTGTTTTATTCTTCTATATATAGGAAAGTTGGTTTGATTTAATTCAGCTCGAACAGTCAGCAACTCTTCATTCTCTCTATAATTCATAGTTTGTCTACTCTCTCTCTCTACGCATTACTAGAAGAGTAGAGAGAAATAAAGAAAGTGTCGTAGTAAAAAGAGAAAGAATTTATACACTTATATATACATGTAGGCTTTTGAAAACAAAGTTTAATTCTAAGACTCAAGAAAAGCTCAGCTCAGTGGTTTAGGCATAAAGAAATGAGTTTTCCTAAGTTTCTTTACTCTAGACTCTAAAAAACTCACTGCACTCCAAAAAGCATTGAAGCGTTAGGTCAAATTGGAGCTTTTTGCTAATGGTAATAATCGTCCGAAGCTTTTTCTCTAAAAATTCCATTAAAGAAAAAGAAGAAAACGTATTGCATGTGAATAATACAAAAAGTCACTACATTAAAGATATAAGCTACACTTTTGATGAAGAAGAAAATTTGTCTTATTTGTTAAATTACTGCGTGGATGAAGAATTGGACATTAAGCTTGTTATAAAGTTACAATTGGTTTTTATTTCATTGGGTCTCTTATGAAAGCTATTACTTTAGTTAGATTTTGATTCTCTCTCTCATGACTCTTTTTACTTCATTCCTCCACTTCAATAGTAGACAAATTGGTATGTAATTTTCTCAACAAGGTAATAGCCATGTCTAGTGTTGAGAGCGGAGACTATTAGTTACAATTGTACTTTTCAACTCATATTGCCCACCTACACCTTTTTCTCTAACTTCTTTGACTGCCTAAGTGTCTATAAACACGAACATTTATTTGACAATAGTGGCATTGTACTATTTCACTTAGTTTTACGTGCTTGAACAATGTACATTATAGTAGTTAGTGTTTTTTATGCATATAACTACAAAATGTTTCTTCCCTCCTTCTTGTTTTTTTTATTATTCTAACTCTTAAAGAAAAAAGACTCTTCTAAACTAAACGTCTCCAAGATTGGTTTGGCATCTGACGTTTTTATTCATTTTAACAAACTTCTTATTCAGGAAGTTCTTTTGCTATATGCATACACTTTGAAAATGTAGATGTTTATAGTTAGTTGTTGCTTGCATGTGATTTTCTTTTTACCAAAAAAGTTCACGCAAAGGATGTCATGAACGAGAAAGAAATAAGTAGCAGGGAGCCTTTATATTGTAAATAGTAATTGTAACACACGAAAAAAAATATAATAGCAATGTGTCTATATACAATTTAGATTTTTTACTTAGCAGAGGGAAATTGATATTCTACAATTTTATAGTCTAATTTTGTGAAATAAGAATTGCTTCTGGTTGCTCATTAAAACCAAATAATATACATTATTCTATTCCTCTACCTGACTGACACACTATATAGCTGCCACTTTATGATTATTGGAAATACATTAAGGAAAATTGGTGTAAAAGAAACATTAATATGTCTTGTCATGCTTCAAAATTTTTACGTAATGTAACAAGTACAAGTAGAAAAGTCACGAGTTTAACTCTTTTTCTTCTCTCCCTTATAGTTCTTGTTAATATTTCAAGTTTTTTATTTAGTTCACACACAATTCTTTACCATAAACCATTCTAATTAGGCCTGATGTACTAAAGTCCAAAATGTTTTTCAAAGTGTTGAATGAAATGAGATGAAGAATTGAATATATTATGCATTGTGTGTAAATTTCTTAGGCTCATTTAGTGAGTCAATGAGCATTTTAAAATTGAAAGCAGTGTAGCAGGAACAATTGAGAAAGTTTGGAAAAAATGACTTGATTTTTTAGTTCATTGTTAGTGTATTAACATCGTTTCACACTATATAGTACATTGTATTTGTAGAATAGACAGATTAGAATTTTTAGGTGGTGCTAACGAGTCAAGAGTTAAAGACGCGTAAAGTTGCTTTACATATTTGAATTCTCTCTCTCTGCATGAAGTTTTGACTCCTTACAAGTAATTAGACCTTCAAGAGTAATTAGTTATTCATTCATTCCATGTAGAGCATCGGAGAAGAATTGTTGAGAAGATTTTTTCAAGAAGACTTGATAGCAGTAGTAGCTTCTTTATAGAAGAAAACAAGAGATGATTATTAAATAGTAGTAGTAGTTTTGAGGCTTTGGGCAAACAAAATTTTATTTATGGGCCAAGATTAAAAGCAAGAAATAAGAATTAGTTTGTTATAGGCAGCTCCAGGGCTTTTATGAAAATGAATGTGTAACAAAAGTTGCAAGTTAACATGAATGTATTACACTTGTTAAAACTATGAAGAAAACTTGTTGAAACTCATCTGTTGTTACTTTATACTGTGCACAATTAATAATTCTAGTATGAATTTAGCAAAGGAAGTCTCTACACTTGACGACGACTGATTATTGCCGAAGTATATAATATAACAACAACAAGTTTTATATGTAATGTTCAACTTGTAAATGTCTTTCTTTCTTTCTCCTGTCTATAAACTGGCATGGCTAATTAATTGTTATTACTCTCTTTCCTAATCTAACAACTTACAACCCACAGCAATTTTGTTTTTAGCATTATGCACATTGTCATTATTAAAAGAGTACCATATGATTGTAATTAAGATTGAATTTGATTGATGACAGGATGGAGATTTGATGACTTGACTTGTTTGTATCTGGCAGTGATATCAATAATAATGATGCGCTCATAAAATAAAACTTGATGAAATATTTGATTATATATTTTTTTATTTGTTTTATATAGAAAATTGGGAATCTTCCATTTTTCTGCAATGGAGATAGTCTACAACAATTGACTCAACCACCACCAGCTCATATGGGCATTCCTCCTTATCATCATCTCGACCCTACCAAAGCAGTTCATGGTAAGAAAAGAAAATCATATTTAATACTTTTTATTATATCATTAGTTTTAACGTAATTTAGTAGGAACAAGTTATATGTATTCTAAAATTGGCATCGGCTCAACTACTGAACTACTGTGTTCTCTTGTTATTATTATTGTTACCTAACTGTTGTTGCTTTAAGTTCTGACCAAAAAGAAGTAGTCGAGGCATATGAAAATTGAAGTTTTCTAAAGCTCCTGTGGAGAGCAATAGGATATGACAATGACAATTGAGGTTGCTCTGTAGAGATAGAATTTTTTTGTCGCTGTGACGTGACAAATATGATATCACGGGGTCATTTGATCCTCGAGTCAGTAGGAGTTCCATCATGTGGAGTTCAAAACGGATAGTTTACTAGAAAGGTTTGGCCCTTGATGTATCTTCTTCTTTATATATTATTGCAGTATATCTAGTTAGGAATAGCAAAATGTAAAATAAACTACAAAGACTACTATATACATTACATAATACTAAAGTTAAAACGCCTTTGCTATTTCTTGCTTAGAGTTGAGAACTTGAGCCCAGTATGTGGCATAGCAAGACGATTCATCTTCAATTTTCTCCTTCTGTTCTAAGGAGAAGAATCTCTTTTAGAGCTTACACGAGCATTTCTCTAAGTTTGTTTTGTATTACTTATAGAGTCCTTTATAACCCAAGGTTTGGTTTCAAATTCACTTCAAAATCACTTTTAGCTCTATAAAGAGAAATATAAGCTTCTGTTTTGTAAACTGATTCGTCGTCAATACAAAACTTGAGCTTCTTCTTCTTCTTATGTAGTGAAGAGGAATGGAAAGCAGTAAAATATTATATAATCCTTCATGTCCATTTGTAGAGTCTTATATAAACTTGAGCTTTGAGAAAACTTCGTTTGCATATTAAAAGCTCTTTTGAGAACCAATAATAATAACAGTTTTGAATTTCCAAAATCATAAAATATCATCAACCTGTAGATTTGTAAGAATTTAAATATCTTTTTACACAACTCAGCAACTCTCTTGCTGTGAGTGAGGAGTGGAAATGTAAACGAGGAAGAAGGACGATGTATTAGTGAGTTTTAGTAAAAGTTCCTTTGAGAAGAGTTATTTTGTAGATGAGAGTGAAAAGAGAGTATTAGAGAAGACGTGAGAGCGTGACGTGTTAAAGTTGCAAAGGAAAATTAATGAGATGAAACGAAAAACGTTCCAGGCTAAATGAATCTCTTTTTACTTTTTCCTTTTCCAGGAGCAGGAGTAAATTACACTCGTTTAGTTAGAAGTCCTAGCTTAGAACAGAGAGAGAGAGACTTTGGCGAGTTTGTTTTGACGCTTAGTTTAAGCTTTTACTATATAAAATTTCAACAGTAGCTTTTTCAAGTTGTACATAAACTACATATATTTTCCAACTTTTACTTTACAGTCGCCGTCACTTTTAAACTGTACTTGTTTTATATAATATATATGTAGTATAGAAATAGAATCTTTCTTTTCTGTAAGTGAAGGAGAGAACAGTTAAAACTTTTGTAATATGAAACACTAACACTATAAAATGAAATCTCCTGTTTTTACTAACTTACTTTTACCTTCCTCTCTCGCTCTCTCTCCTGCTGTGAACATTTTGTGAAAATGTTTGTTTGATATGAAAAGAGATTATAAAATGTAAACTTTTTCTTTTTATTACTATACACACTATAAAGTTGAAAAGAGTAAACTAATATTGTGTAAGTGAAGTAGTACTGAGTTTCACAAGCGTATTAGTTGCATAATCACACAGTTTTTAGGTGTTTGTAGTCATTATAGAACAGCATATATATGCAGATGTGTTGTAACTAAAGTAATGTAATGATGTTTCGTAGTTGTACATAGAAGAATATATTTAGATGTAAAGAGCTCAACAGTCACTAACAACGTGATAATTAAAACCTAAAGTTTGATCATTAGAGTCATCATCAGTCTTGATTAAATTCGAGTCTTGACACGACGTCGGGGTGTTCCTTTGATCTTCTTTCTCTCTCTCTACATGTTTCCTGATCTCATGATTCATAGATCGAATTACTAGTACAGAGGGAATATATAGAGAACTTATATTATACTATGTATGTACATTATGAAAACAACTAACAACATATATACAGTGTCTAAATGAATTTGTCACAGCCAAAATGTTTCTCAGAAGTCTCTCTCTTTTGTTACAGCGTAAATTCCGCTAGAGTTAATTACGTTTTGATATATGTATACCAAGTACAATATATACCAGGCTTGTTATTTTGTCATTTTGTATCAAATTATTATTACTATTTTTTCTCATTGTTCTCATATTAGGTTGATCATTGCAAAGTCACACTTGCTTATTATTACAAAAGCCTAGGGTAGATATATTATATTGAGTCAACTTTGTTATATGATCTGAGCAATTTTGTATTATATTTTTTTCTACTGACTGAAGTGAAAGTCTTCATAAGTAGTTTTCATCTCTCTCGATTCCTTTGATAGTTTTATGTGGCTTATAGGTTAATAATAATACTACTTTAGCGAGTGACCAGAGACCACAGAAAAGGATATATAGATACGGACTATTTCTGGAAATGTCAAAGTGGTTTCGTCAACAAAAACCAACTTTGTCAGCAGAAAACATATATATGTGGTGTGTATGACAGGAGATAATAGGATTTTCTCTTTTTTCTCTCTCTCTCTTCAAGCTTTCAGTGGCATTGTAGAAAGTCAAAAGTTAAAATGGACTTGAGTTGACAACAACAAGAAAAATGAAATACAAAAAGCTATTAAATAAAAATGTTGTAGTTGTTGAAAGCTACAGGATTAAATATAGATATTAGTTTTTTTTCTTGAGATTAAGTTTAGATTCTTATAATTTCTTAAGAAAAGCGTCTAATACTTTTTTTTTATTTTGTCTCCACGTGTAGTATAGCAATACTACTTTCAAATATATATGTCTCAAGAAAACGATAAAGTGAATTGAGAAATAGAAATGACAATTTAGAAAAGTTCAGGATTAAATTGAGTTTGTTACTTTACTATTACTAGTAGTAGTTTCTCTCAATCCATTTCGAAAAGAGCTTAGGGAGACATATAGAAGAAAATCTCTAGGTAGAAAAGTAGTAAATAGGTTACGCTAGAAAAGACATAGCTAGCTAAAATAAAATCAAAGTCTCTGACTTGACTTGCTCTCACCCTCTCACATTATATATATATTCTACTTTCAAATCATTAAAGATGCGTAGGATTCATAAAGAATTCAAACATACACTGAGGCTCCTAACATTCTGAGAATTTGAGGAAAACTGTCTTTCGAAGAAATGAGATGACTTCCTCTCTTCTCTTTTTCTGTCTGCATGACTCAACTTACTATATTCATATATGTAGCAAATAAAAGAAAAGTGAATTTGAACAAAATCACCGTTTTGAAACTCATGTAATCACAAGTAGTAGTAAGTATATGTAGAATGAATTTGTTGGCAGCAGATGAGAGATGTGATGAAATATTTTCATTTGCCAACAGCCAACAAATCGCAAAGGGATTTCCGTTGTGTTTGTACTTACCATGTTTTTCCTTTTCTGATGACAACAACACAAAGTCTTGTATTCCAACCAAACAAAAAAAATGAAATGGAAAAGACTCTCTCTCTCTCTAGTGATGATGATCATGTTTTATATTTTCTTATTGGCTCTCTCTGTAAAACATCATCTCAAGGGAACAAGTTAGCAAACAACTTTAGCAATATTCTCATCTGTTCTCATCTTTAAATCTCTCTCAAATATTGAAAAAAAGCTAATTTAATCTCAATGAGGTTTTGCATATATGTACTAGGCTGCTCGTGTGATGATGAAGTGATTTTGACTAAATCCCTTGAGAAGGATTTTTTCTCTTCTGTGTTGAAACCAATTGAATTTTGAATTGCTTGGAAGAAAAAAAATTGCTTTCAACTCTTCAATGTTGTCCCCAAAGTATAGTTTCCGAAGGTGTGTACCATTTTTGTAGCTTGTAGACTGTCAAGTTCTAAATCTTTCTGAAAAAAAGTCTATGAAATGAAAATTGAAAGAGATTAGAGAAGAAGAGTTAAGGAAATACATTTTTTGAACAGGATGCTCCTATTGCTCTTATTACAAAAAACACTTGAATGAATCCTTTTTCACTCAAGTCAAGAGATCAGTTTTTCTTTTAGACTCGTGAATACAATTTGTATTAATTTTGATAGATTTATTTTTTTCTGTTCTGTCTATAATCGTAAAAAGTGTATTGCATTGTAATTTTGTAAAATATCAAGTTATAATGAAAGAGAGGGAGTTCCAGAGAGAGGAAAAGCGAATAAAAATCTATTTTTGCTCCACTAAGCTTCAATTCTCAATTGATGAGTCTGATGAGCAAATATATAGGAAGACGATAAGGAACTAGAAAAGGGAGAGAGGTAGATCATTATTGAACAGAGTTCTAATATAATACATATAAGGCTAGACTCAAATTTAGTGCAAGCATGCATAACTCTCATCTTCTTCTCCTCTTCTGCATGCTTGATGACTTCATGGAAAATTCTTCTATTCTTCTTATGAATTCAAGTCATTTGATTCCGCATCATATGTCTTTAGACAAGTTCGCCTTCTCAATTTATGATGACATTTTCAAGAAGAGGACAACGTAGGACAATAAGAAAATTTCCAAGAAAATGAAATTGTTTTCTAATATTCGTCATATAAAAAAGTATATAGATAGAGACTCTATTGTCCTAAAATGTAATTTTGTCTCCAAGTAGATTCCACATCATTGAATTCACTAGAGAGGAGGACCGATCTTCTCAAAAATTCAGAGCACTTGTCATTTCTTCTTGTTCACTACTCATTCAATGCTTATTAAAATATTGATATTTCATTCAGATTGTTTTTGTCCCTTCTCCTTCTTCTTCATCGTCTTCTTGATGATAATTGTGTGCTCAAGTACTTCTCTCTCATCATTATACGCAGCGTATATACTATTTATATATTATATTCTTTTGTTTTTTTATTTGTGCAAGCAATAATATAGTAGTAGACAGAGTGTAGAGTATTATTATTAAGTATTGCGAGAGCACGTGTGTGTGTATATGTGCAATCTTCTCTCTCTCGCTCATCCAGACCAAGTACGTTGATGATGTTATGTGTACACAAATGAAATGCGAGTTTACAAGTACTTTATTTTCTATATATATATATATATAGCATTATAGTATAAGTTTGTGGTTTCAATATTCGAAGAGAGACTCAGAGAGAGAGAGAGTAGAAAAATTCTCAAGTAGCGAAAGTTTGCCTAAGTACTAGCACTCTAGTTTGAGTTAGTCAACTCTCAAGTGTACGCAAATGAAGTGGCAGTGTGGCATGCTTCCCGCATTACTTACATTATATGATGAGATGAGAGAGTAACAACATAAAAAATCGATGAGCAAAGTATATTATAAAGAGCCAAGCCAAGACTATGAAGCGACTGAAACAATAGATATGAAAAACTGCTGACATGACAGTATCATTTTGTTGTAGTATATTATAAAAAGGCCCACCTTGCTTTATCTATTTATGGCAATTTTCTTTCTCTCTCTCTATTCTTCTCCTCGGATCGATCACAACAGATCCCAAATGCACTTGACTCGATTTTGAAATAAAAAAGTTCTAGACAGACGAGTAGAGAATATTATATAGAGGCAATGCAGCAGGGAGCACACTTTATATAAAGAACTAATTTGATTTAGCTTACACTATAATGGGGCACATTGGTATATCTGATTATTACGTAATATTGATTGCCAGTGTCTACTATAGAATTTTGCAAAGTCATGATTATATGCTTCTTGCATTCTCTGCACTAAAGAAATTGATTTCTTTGAGTAGTACATGGAAATTATGTGATTTTGATCTATATATTTGTACATCATTTTGCACCTAACATACAACTCAAGCTCATAAACATAAAATGCTAATGAAATAAGTGTGACTCAAAGGTGTGAAAAATTGTTTGGTAGCCACCAATGAAAATTAGGTTACTTGTTCTTGTAGCTAATGAGCTCTAATCGTTAGACAGTATATAGCAATTCATTGACTCATTTCTTAGAATTGGTACACATAATGACAATGGAGAAGGAAGAATACGAGGAAGTTGTTATTATTATTACACTTGTCCATTATTTAAAAAAATAATAATAAGTCATATAATGATGAGTAACTGTACAGACATTATTATTATTATTATTTGAGAAATTGTTTGTAAATAATTGATATATTTTGTTTTACAGGACTATCCAGGTCGCCAATGTATCCTTTTGGTGTCCAATACCCTTATTCAGGTCTGCCTGAAGTATCTCAAGTCGCCTCATGGTAAGTTTACAAGTATATTTTTAGAATATCTCATTCATGTAAAGAGAGAATGTCAATATTATTTCTACCTCAATTAATCAATCAACATTTATCTCTTGTGAGAGTTAGTAGCACACAGTAGTGGTGAGAGTGCTACACTCAAGTTTTTTTATAGTCTTTAAAAGATAAATTGAGGTATTGATGAGACTAATCCGAAAGAACATGTCGTCGTGTCATATTCTTTTTTTCATCACATTTGACTTGTAGCTTAAGTGTAGTATTGAAATTGGCGAATTTTCTCTACGTATATATGTAGACTAACTAAAAACTTTTAAAAATGTATGACAAGTCAAAGATTTATTTGATGTTTTCTCTATCATAAGTACAAGTAGAGTAGTGTGAAGCAAGATGTTTTAGTTACATTTTTTTTAATGTTTTTTTCAAGGCATGCCCAAAGTATGTACCCGATCTCGAACAACACTGGAGCTTCCGGCTTTCGCAACTACTCACATCCTACGTTGTCTATTCCTCCCACGTCTCTTCCTAGGTGAGTTTTCTTTACAAAAAATATTTTAAGAAAAAATCATTTCAAATTCCTAATTTTTTTCTATCTTTTCCTATTAGTGATTTTTATAGGTTTTCACCTGGAGGTCTATTACAAGGTCCAGGTCTACCTCCTCATCCAAGTCTTGGACATCATTTAGTCGGCACTCCTTCGAAGCATGATGCTCACTCCTCGCACCTCGACCATAATCATAGGTTTGCAAACAATTTTTATGCACAAATATTATTTTATGCTTTGATGCTTTGCAAAGAGTTCATGATGGTAATTTTCTGAGAGAGACATGAAAATCATACAGACCACAAAAGTATGCTATAGATTTTAAATTGCTTAGTAGTTTTGTGGCCAAAGTGTTAACAACAACACACGACAATGACAATCTTCTAATAGTTGACATGAAGAAAAATAACAAAACCAAAGGCACACGAGAGAGTTTATATATATAAATGACTATGTAATTTGTTATAACCGCAAGGAAGAAGATGCTACAAGATAATTTTGATCTGAATTGAAACCTCGAACCTACGATTAGAATAATTTGTTGAGAATATATCATAAGTTGAGGCTAAAGTGGTGAGAGAAAAACTACTAAGGGTCATTATATATAGTTTGAGAATTCAAACTGTGTCATTACTCTCTCTCTCTCTGTCTACAAATATTTTTATGATATGACAAAATGTCTTACTCACACATTAGACACGAGAGAGAGAGGAAAAAAAAGCTCAACGAATTATATTTTATGGTGGTCTTCTAACCAACAACTATAATGGTCAATGTCTCAATGATGGACAAGAAGAAGACACACTTGAGGTAAAATACCTTGTGGTCTTCTTTTTTTCTCATTTGGTTCACACATGCTACTATTATTGAAATGAGATGATTGGTTTCAGAAATTCAGATCTAGTCTTCTTTGCATGTTTTAAAAAAACTTGAGCTATCCATCAAAAAAGAGGAACAAGAGTAGCAAAAGAGATAGACAGCTAGTTATATATGTGTATGCTTATTACTTTAATTACCCGGTTCATTGTTGCATTTTCACTGTAGTTGTTAAGTTAATATGTTATATGTATGTATGAAGTGTAGTTAGTAATTAGTCATTTGAATAATGCATAGCCTACAGCATCCCACATTACTATTACATCCTTCTTTCATACATTTTTCTACATAGATAACAAGACAAGCGAAAACATAGATTGTTGTCATCAAATTACAACACACAACTTGTCTATGAATGAAAATCCAAAACTTCTTTTTTTCTTTTGCTAGTTATAATAGTTAATTGCTAATTGATTTGCTCCGGTGTATTTAGTTTTTTTTTTTGCTTGTTTGTTGTT
>VCNE01001683.1:0-43234 GCA_009869805.1 Oncopodura yosiiana
TGTGATATCTTTTCCATCCACTTTTCAGTTACAACTGTGCGGATGCTCATATCAATCTACAAAGAAACATAATTTATTTTAAATAGTAACAATAATCACCTACATATAATAATAATAATAAAATAGCACATTTTTCAATTCAATGTTAGCAAAAACCTTAGCTTCCTCTTTAATAGCTTCTTCGGATAAGCGAGATAGAATTGCTTTATAAGGTGAGCAAGCATCTAACTTAGTAGCAATTTCTTTGCATACTACAGCTTTACACTAGAATAGAAATAATAAAAAGCAACCAAATGTGTAATTCAAATCAAAGCACAAACTACTTAACGCAATACTATTATGCAAATTGCAAGAGAAATTTTTTTACTTACGTCCAATGTGATACTCTCACATAATTTATCCATAAATCCTTCAATTTTGATGGTATCATCTTCACTATCTGAATCAGAATCAATTCGTTGTCTTTTGGACATTTCACTGAGATTTGACAATTAATTGTTGTCAATAATAATAATTTGTAACTGAATTGAACACACTGAGTGAGATTATCATCGAAGCCTTTTGCTTACAAAAAATTTTGTATTTTGACTTTGCGCTTGTAGATTACAAACTCACAACAGCGCCGTTATAATCATAAAGTTGGTTTACTTCTGTAATGTCGCTCGGACACAGATTTCCCATTTTCGTCCAATATTTGCACGGCAGGAGCTAAAATACAAAGAGACAGTCATCGCAAAATTAATCCCAATTCATTCATTTTGAACATTTAGTATATATATTTACACGTTAAATGCGAAATGTCTGTCTCTGCTCAAATTCAATTTAATATCATTCTCTACTGCTACTATTACAGTTCTCTCAGTCAGTAGAGAAAGCAAAGCCAACTGCTCAAATGACACTTCGTTGAAAAGTGCCCCATGGGAATAACTTTTATATATATTAACACTATGTTACATCACACAAGGCAAAAAGAGAGAAGAGAAGAAGAGTCTAGGTGTGACATGTAGAAGCAAAACGTAATTTATTGCTAGGTTATGCAACCGTGCCCTTCAGGGTGAATAGATTTTAAAAGCAGAATTTTGAATTACAGAAATGTTATTGATATTCAAATTTGAAAAAAGGGAAAACTAATAGTTTTTTCTCACACCCTTATATTTTACAACGAAAAAAACATAATACAACACTTAAAAAAGTTTGAAACTCTTACCAATAACTTTTAGTTTGTAAATCATAGCTTTAGGGGGATGCGTAGAAAGTTGACATCTATACTCAGCCTCGTCTTTCTTACTTACTGAATTTATTCCAAGTCTCCAGTTTCCAGGATATCTACAATTTTGGTTACATATAAAACCGAAAATTAATCACGATATATAAATTTTGCTTGTAGGAAAAGAGTGAAAGGTAATTTACAATGAGAAATACATATACCCTAAAAACCACAAGGGGTGCTACAGATTATAGATTGGACTTGACAAAATCCCATTACGAATGTCATAATTTTCAATAACAGCGTGTTTCTCAACTTTCTACTCAACATATGTAGTAGACAAAGATGATGATGATTATTAATTTTCTCTGCTAATTGAATTCAAGACAATAGAGACCCCCTAATGTACTTTGTAGTTTCTTTACACATCAATAAGTAAATACAAAACAAAATGGGAATGAGAAAATGTCACAAAGTGATATTAATTTACATTCTCCATGTGTCACATACAAATAACACATTCCTAAAGTTTCTTGGAAATATTCCTATATGGTACAGAAAACCACAATACTATATGACTATAAACAAATGTAGACAAATTTAGCATATTTGTTCTTGTTTGCTTGCTTGCGTTCTTGTGAAAAACCTTATATATATTTGATGTTGACTCAAGAAGTGAGAAGTCAAAAGTAAACAACTGAGTATAGCTACGTAATGTGCAAAATGAAAAAGAATATTTGCCAAATTTAGTTATAAAAAAAGTTACCTGAAACGAATTCCTAGTCGAGAATTTGAATCATAAGTTTGATTCCCAACAGTTAAGAGTTGTAGATTGTCATTTCGCTTCCGCAGCCAGGAAACCTGTAAGAGAGAGAGAGAAAAAAACGAAAGAAAATAAAAAAGAGAGTCTGGTCTGGTCGTAAGTTGTAAACTATAGAGTAGAAACTTAAGAACGGAAAGTAGAACTTAATTCCTTTTTTCACTGCTGAGAACTTTTCGTAATTACTTGAGAGAGTCTCTATGTAGGATACCTCTTTATATGTATTTAGAGTGTGTAAAACTTCACCACAAAGTTGAGCGTGTTTTCTCTTCTTTCTATATATACATATATGATCGTAAAATGGTTAAAGGAGATTTACCATGTAGGAAATGAAGAGAGTATTTAACGCCCCTGTCATAATCTGAGATATTGGCAATTAGAACAGTGAATAGAGCTATGAGAAAAGTTTTCATTCTACTTTTACAATGTTATATATATATAATATATTATCCTCTACAACATTATATATACCTATCCATCAAATTGCCATTTTGAAAGCTAAGAGATATATATTATACATCGTGAAGAGGGGAGAAGAGAGAAAATGACCATGAAAAATCTCATAACTTTTGTATGCACAAACACATTATGACTTCTTTCCTTATTCCTATTTGTACACTAATGTACCTTTTTTGCTGTGATATAACACTTTTTACAGAGAGTTTAGTCCAATGTGTAGCATTACTCGACACTTTTCCATGATTTGTTTCTTTTCCTCACTTTTCTCTCCTTCTTCTCTTGAAAACCAAACTGAGTATTCAACTCTAAGACTTAACTACAACTTACTTCCTACCATAAGATCTTTCCTCTCTTTTCACAAGTATTCCAGTTGAAAGCTATAAGTCTTTCTCTTCTTCTTTGGAAGAGAAATGCTTGTGACTTGAATTGCAATATGTTGTATATCAAACATATATATATGGACATATACCACAGCAGAATGTTGCTCAATTCTCAACCCCTTTGCTCGTCTTATATGAAAGAAGGGTCCTAAGGTGAGTAGTCTTTTTTGGGATTTACAGCATTAGACTAATGCGTAGGCTTTAGTCGTAGAGCCTTTTTGAGAAATGTATAAAATAAGTTGAGAAAAACTACTACATATAGTAGATATACAACCAAATGCATTTCTATGTTGTAGAAATATATATACAACATGTGATATATTATAGTAAGAGAAAGTGACGAGTGAAAGTATATATAGTGAAAATGCGCCTCAGTTCCCTTTCACAAATTTGTACGGGTCGAAAATGAGAAAGAGGAAATGGGTCCTCTTTACTAATGTTGATGTACGAACGAAACTCTCTCTCTACGTTACATAATGTGAAAATCTTTTCTAACGCCTGATGCAAGATGCAACCTAGATAGTGAGCTTTCAAGCAAGAGAGTCTCATTCGCTTTCATCCTAAATTTTTTTTAGCATTACTCTTTTTTTTGTGAACAAATTCAAACAGCATTCTTCCCTTACTCACAACTAGCTCAAGTTATCTATATGGCTTATACTTATTGCTATATGTGTGTGAGAAGCCATTACCTACAATGTGTTCAGTGTATGTGGTCATATATAGCAAGTCATTATATACCATTTCGCTTTCTTCTATTCGTTGCTGATACTATAGTATATAGAGAGATAGTTAAGTACCATTCATTCAGACTTCTAAAAGAGAGAGAGAAAAAAGACTAACTCTCCTTCTTCTTCTCTTTTCGTATGAAATAGACTTGAAGAGAGAGAGAGAGAAGAAAAGAAGATTGATTTTCCCTAGCGTCGAGTGTGATACTTAAATCACAAAATCCAACTTTCACTCTCTATTGCCATACTACGACTTGACCATCATTATTATTATCCTCATTAGTAGAATAGCATTACGTGCTCTTCTTCATTGGTTCTTTTAGTGAGCAGCCTTTGCAATCATGTATGTATAATGCACTTCTTTTTTATCAGATTTGAGTCGCATCAATGCATGTGTAAAGGAAAGGGATCTAAAAGAGTTAGACAAGATTTCTCATTCATCACACAGAGAGCCGAGAGGAAGAGATACATTATGTATGTAGTTTTAGCATCAAAAAGAGAGAAAAGTAGTCAAGTCCCTCCTTCTTTTTTAGAGTGACGGTTTTCAGTCTCAATTTCCCAATGATTTATTTTTTTTTGTGTTTGTATATAGGAAATGGTGTATTGCACTCTTAATGCAATATAAAATATAATCACGTGACGTTATGTCTATAATTTTCTTGATAATATATATAGTTGTAGTCATATGCATTTATAGCAAGTTGGTTTCTTTTGGCTATGGGCCCAAATCTTTGGTACTGAAGACTTAAAGGAGTCATAATAGCTTCTTTTTGGCAAAACATTTCTTCATCATTTCATATCTCCTTCACTTTAATTTTTTCCCCACAACTATACTATAGAGACTTCCTGCTCTATGCCGTCATAAGAGAGATGTCTTCTTCTTTCACTTCTTTTTTCTCTCAGTAATTTTATCCGGGTCTTACTACTAATAATGCATTTCATCTTCCGACAACTTTGTACACTTTCGTACATACAGACATATACCTCAAACTGTTTTTCTCCCCTACGTCTCCTACGTTGTCTACCCTCACTTTTATTTCTTAGAGAAGAAGCATGGTTTGTGTTCATCAGTGAGGATGAAGATATTTTTATTGCTCAACTATCCTTATATACTAAACTTTCTCTCTCTTTTTCCTTGAAATGAAAGCAATAGGCAGCAGGTAGTCCTTTTTTAGTATTTTTCAGGAGAGAGCAAAAAAAGTAATCTGGATGAAATCTCAGAGCAGAGAGAAAGTAGAAGGAAGAGAGAGAAAACTTGTTTGACTAATGCTCTACATATTTCACACTCTGAATGTACTTTTCGTTCTCAACAAAAAATCCCTTTTCTCTTATTCTCTTTCTTTATTTGACTTCTTTTTTCATGTAATCACAACGAAGAAGAAAAAGTCAAGAGTCTCATTACCTTTCTTGAGTTTCTTATACATTTTACTTATATAGTTATTACTCATACAAAAGCAAAATAATATGCAGTCTTGTCTATTTTAGAAGAAAGGACATTCAGCGATGCATTTTATTCCCTCAGGCCATTTCATTAGAAGAGTCTACTACTTCAGCTAGGCATACTTTTTGATGACACTGTCTTAACTTGGTGAAGAGAAAGTAGTGAAAGTCAAGTGAAGCACATATAATATAACAAGAGAGGAAATAACAGTTGCTGCTGCTGCTTACCAAAATATATATCTATATTGTAGACTTAGTTTATTATTTCAATTTCTATGCCACTGCACAAAACAATGTTACAATAATAATACTAAGTTCTATATAGAGTTTGAATAGGATTGCAGTTCAGTTTTTGCCGAGTAGAGTAAAGCTTGTGTGTGCTCAGAATTCAAGTGAGATTTTATACTACAATTGAGTTGAAGCAACACGTAGGTTTTTGACTGTGTCTATCGTCTATTCTTTCTTTTGTAAGTTTTATACTAGTACTATTAGTATATATGCAGGGATATGGAATAATACTAGAAGAATCTATATATTACTACCTCTTACCTATATAGGATGCTGGACTTTATTGTACACATAGTAAATGGCATAGATTCACTTTTTTGTGACAGTGGACCAATTTTAAGTGTGCAAACCACATTGACTTGGTCAAAATCCTCGTAAACTCAATCTCTGAATTTTATGTTATCTCACACTCTGTGAATCCAAACTAGCGAAATTTATGCCAAAACCTGAAATTACTTTGTTGGACTTGATTATTATAGATTTAGGACTAAAGTATAAAATATATTTGATTGGCTGCGCTCTAATAATAAACTGCAATTTACTTTCACTACACTGACTGTTTACTAAACCTGTCAAGCTTGATAGAATCTAGTTGATTGGTCATTAAAAATGTATTTGATGAGGCAATTTTAGGTTTTCACCGACAACTCTGGTAATCCTAGTATATATTGGTAATTCTACTGGATTGGATGTTATGTGTACATAATAAAGTTCTATATATAGAAGAAGAGATAACAGCTCTTTCTTTCTCTGTGTTTACTTTACAAAAGACAATGTTAATAATGAAAAGGAGTTCTTGTCCTGTCGAGGACTATTAGTCTCAAAGCTAAATCCAAGTGTCAACAGTAGTATTACTAGTATACACTATATATACATCTATAAATTGTATTGTAAACGAACCTTGTGCTGCTGAAGAAGAACCACAGGACAATCAAAAAGAACATTTTCTCCAGCTCTGGCAGTGACGATTAGATTCGTTCTATTTGTTTCAAAATATGGGCCAACTACACGAGAGGAAGAAGCCAGATAAACTGGATGAGCAGCAGGATCATCACTATTATTATTATTATCATCATCATCACTCATCCCTTGTTGTCGAACAACATTTCGTCGTAGTCTCTCACGTTTAAAGTCATTGTCAATACTATTAGTTTTTGTGGTTGACACAGGAAGTGAAGGAGAATTATTGTTGTGATGACTCGATGGCAATCCAATAGTAGATCCGTAAAGAGTTGAAATGAACCATTCGACTGTGCCATTATTCTTTGTAGAATGAGATGAGTCATTAGTTTGTCCTTCATTGTCTGAAACAAAAATTACAAACTCGTTTAAGCACAAAAAGTCATACTTAACTTTACTATACATATAACTATCTATCTACTATACATATACATACACTTCAACTCGATCTCTCTTGAGTCTATGACGTAAAACGGTTATTGTTCCCAATGTTCAACCAATAATGTGATTCGTCGGTGATTTCCTTCAACATTTCAACCCTACCATCAAATTCATTTTATAGAACTCTACGTTTTTTCCTTCTTCAAGTCGATCAGTTGCAAGTCAGCACATCCGATTCTACAGTTTTGGCTCATAAAATGACTAAAGTTACTTTTCTCTTCTCTCAGTACATTTAGTGTAGAGAAAGTGAAAGCGAATGAAGGAAGCTTTTTCTCTCTCTCTCTTTTTACGTTTTTTCCTTACTGAATGTGGTTGTGAAAAGTAGAAAAGTAGTGGAAGGAATGTGCACATGTTACTCATGCAGTAATGTAGGACAGGAGATGAGCATTTGACTTCGATAGTCATATACAACGTTTTAGTTTGGTAGTTTGAAACTGTTGGAAGAAGAAGCAAGTTGCTGTGCATTAGAATGTGCTAGAGAACAGAAGAAGAGAGAAAGGTAGTACATTTCTAGTTTCCATCACGTAGAGACATTGTCCTTGTCGAGAGTTTTTTGTCAGAGGAAAACTCTTCCTGGAAATATATATAGTGATGTTGTATATAGTATATATAGCACACATGTTGGCCAAAACGAAAAAGAAGAAGAAGAAGAGAAAAGAACAAGAAAAAAAGATCCGCCTTCTTTAGCTCTGGCGAGCAGCCAAAATCTTGTACAATTGCCTATTTTTCCTATTAGTTCTCTCATCTCTTATCTACTACGTACCAACAACAAGCTAGAAAGCTTACAATCTACCTGAAACATGTATAGTTTTAGACTTATATACAAAAAGAGTCAGACCACTGGGAAAAGTTGCAAATACTCTTACACACTGAGACTTGAGACTTAACGTATATATGTAAGTAGTAAAACACTAAAACATAGTTTACCTGTGTCTTGCTAAGAAGACTATAATATAAGAAGGTATGTGTCTTGTCAAATTTCATCTTTGTGTAATTTCGCCAATTTCATTTTCATTAGTCTCACTGCTCCTCTTTTCTACCAAAAGACTAGAAGAGGAGCAAAGTTATGCCAAATTATCTGTTTGCCTCAGTTTTTCAGAGACTACTCTGGTTTACAACTATTTACTGCATATGTACATAAGGCATTCTTCTTTATTCTCTCTCTCTGCTCTGTTTATATTCTTTATATTAGTACCTTTAGTAGGTAATCTCAAATTGTTTACGAGCTCAAGTCTCTGTGTATTTACATATAGTATATTACATATTTGCTTCCTTTATGAATGCTTATAAAGAGTAAAGGTTTGATAGCCACACTATTTACTCACTATTAAGTGCATCCTAACTCTACTAGGATCTGTACAATCTATGCGTAAGCAATAGTAAAGGCAGATGAAAAGAGAAAATGTGTATGTAGGCTCAACTTGACATAAAATGGCTCTAGATACTCTTCTCTATAAAATCTCACATAACTCAACTGCGATGTCAGGATTTTATATAACATTTTAGCTTAGAAAGGAAACTTGAAGTCAGTGCGAATGAATCAAGAGAGTATATACATATTGCACGCACAAAATGTGTATAATGAAGCTTTCATATTATATAAATTTATAGAAAGTGTATAAAAGGAGAGAGAGAGTTTAGGATTTTAGGATAAACGTTGTTGGTTCGGGTAGATTTACAAATCTTAGGTGGTAAATCACACCGTGCAAGTTTTATAGTCAGACTGTTTACAGTATTTTCAAAGGTATCCAGTCAAAAAACTGCAGTGATATCAAGAGCTTAGAATTTTTTCACTACAAGAAGAAGGGTAGTATAGAGAGTGAAGTAACAAAATATACACAACAAGCATTCTATTTCAAAATTGAAAGAGCGAGAGTTCTTTAGGTTGACTTTCCCTTTGATTTTTATATCATGACCCAAACTAAAATGTAAACTGAATAGAATATCATTGCCCCGTTAGCTTTAGAAAGTGGTAAAGGACAGAGAAAAAGGGAAAAAGTATAATGTCTTGTGGAAAGAATGGAAGAGATGTGTTATATATCTTCTTCTTTTTGTATGTGACCATATATAACTCTTTTTCAACCAATGCTCTAGAAAAAGGTTTTTTCTTTTATTCTTATATCTGCTTTCACCTTATATATACCTTTAGTCTCACATTTTCTTTTTTGGAGGAAGTGAAAGTCTAGCCAATGCATTTGCTCGTGATGCTACTAAATTTCTACATAAGTAGGTGAGTCAAGTTGCAAAAAAACTGAAGTAATAAGAATTGAAAGAAGCTCAAATAAAGCTTAGAGAAAAGACGTATTAATTTTAGTACTTTACTTCTAGTGAAAGAACAAAAGTAGAGAAAAGTGAAAAAAAATTATGTGGACTTTTCTCTCTTTCTCTTTAATATGTTTTGAAAAAGAAAGAAGGGGAGCTCACAAGTAAACTCAAACTGCTATTGCAGCTGTTGAGTTTGAAAACTCCTTGTGATATTGTATATTTGGAAATGAAGCGAAGGTAGAGAGAAAAAACTGGTGCATTCTAGACTGAAAAAGTACATATAAGATTTTATTTTGAGGGGAAATACTTCCTGTTTCACATGTTCTATATTCTAAAAAAATTCATATGTACTTTCTCTACTTTTACACAAATAGAAGTGAGTTTTCAAAGAAAAAAAAGCACAAAGTACTTAGCTCCATATGTACTGCTCTGCTTTCAAATAGTAATATACTCTCAAAGTTGGGCTTTGAACGTGGTTAGTTGTTGTACGTATGCATAATATGAAGTTTTTTGAGTTGAATTTTAAATTCCATATGTATCTACTACATATACGCCTACTATGCAGAATATTCATGTACTATGTTTCTCTCTCTCTATTATAGCAAGGTAAATAAACTATATGAGCATTGTATACTACATAATGGAAGATTGCATTTTACTTTTTGTATATATATACTTTGGTCTAAAAATGAACGACATTGTACAAGGAGACTCTAGAAAAAAGTGTATTTGAAACTAATATATGAAAATGTTGAGTAGTACTTATGCATACACTGCTTTCCTGTCTACCTTTTTATTCTGAGCACACATCAACATGAAATGAAACAAACTCACAGAGGAAAATGGAAAAATATACATATATATATATATGTACATATACTTCGTTCTATATTTGGTTCTCTTTTCTCTGCCTAAGTATTTACAAGCGATATATAAGCAGACAACTTTTCTGTTTCTCTCTCTCTCTGTGACTAGTGATGCGATGAGGTTGTCGGATTTCCATATTACGCTCATAGCATACGTCACTGAGCCTTGTAGCTATATATGTTGAATACTATTTTCAGATTTTAATGGCTAAAGTAAAAGTTTAGAGTTTCGTATTCAAATTTCATTTAAGCTTTTTGCTCCATATTCCTTATGGCAATAGTTGTAACACTAAGCACGCATAGAATGTTGCTTTCTCTCACTATCTAAGAGTAAAAGAATCTGAGATTTTGGAAGAAGTAAGGCATACCAAAGCATTCGTCTTTTTGAATTCTGTCCATGTAATCGTCAAAGACAAGACAGTAACTTTCAAGACTCGAGTACTCTTTAGATTTTCTTGAGAAAAGGATTTTAGATCTACAGAGTTTGTTTTGAATGTACTTTTGAACAAAATGCACACACGCACATTCAAGGATCAGACGCAACTCAAAAGTGACTTTCTTCTTGTGATGGTTCTTCAAATATATTTCTAAAGCAAAGAAGGATTTTGAGAATACATATACTCAAAACTAGTATAGAAGGTTTGTATCGCAAAATAAGCTCAAAGAAACATCATCAACTCAAGATGCACTGGTTGGCAACTTGCCAGCCTATATTTGTTGTTGTTGATGCATAATGAAGAAGAGAAAACGGATATAGTAACGAGAACGGTCAACCCAAAACGGTTAGGATGAGAAAGAGAGAACGACGACAATCAATGGATAAATCTTTTTTAGTAGGAGAGTATGTTTCTACGTTATGTTGATGTTGATGTTGTGTTGTGATGAAAATGAGCTGATTCCTCCTTTTACACTTATGGCCTCAGAATCCCATTTCAAATCTGCATTGAGTAGCTCTTTTCTCTTGAGTTACTTACTACCGTCATTGCTATTACCATCATGCTACTACAAGAGAGAAAGAGAGATAATGGCAAAGTAGTAAGTAGTAGTAGTGGTGCTCAAGTTATAAATGAAAAGGCAGTTAGCAGTGTAGCATGAAATGAAAGGCAAAGTAGCTTTGTAACAGTTAGTGTGTATGTATAGTAGTTGTGTTCCACCTTTCGCTTTTCTCTCTCCTCTCTTTCTTCTTCTAATTTATGAAAATGGCTTGTTGGCTACAGTCCAAAAGAAGGATACAATTTCACCTTTTCCTTCATGATGATGAGTATTGGACTGAAGAAATAGCTGTGGTAGCAAGTACAAAAAGGAGCATAAAATGTAAGTTCAAATTGTAAAGTTGGCAGTATAGTACACTATTGTGTACCTTTATTTATTGAGTGCATAGAGTCATAGTGAAAACTGTAAACGACCAATCCACTGAGTATGGATAATATACACAACAGAATAGATTAACATTTTCGGTAAGAAAAATGAGAGTCGAAGGAATATTTTTCTATGCATTTTTAGTAATAGGAGACAATTTCATTAAAAGGAGAATTTGTGGTGATTGACTCTATAAATAAAAGTGTAACTACTTTTAGAGACGCCATATACTCGCAAAAAAATTTCACCTCTGAAAGAACTCGGGTGGTGCTGATTAGTAAATAGGCTATTGCGACTTTGATTGTTTTATTTCATGTGCTAATGCATTTCGTTTGTAAATAATTAAGATATCAATCTACAACGTGATTTGTGAGCTTGTGAAGAACGTATGAGGCCAACACCAAATGGCAAAGCTATTAGGACAGAAAATCCATAAGTGTGCCATTACATGTTAAACATCACAAACATGTCATATAGTTTTTCACCGAGAGGAAGAAATTCACGACTGGTTTAGCTGACAAATTCAGGCACGTACTTAATGCTGCTCTCGATCACTTATGCCTTGAAGCACGCTTGAAACTACTTGAGACACGAGACATGCATAGTATAATAGCTGCCTTAAGAATATATATGAAAGATTTCTTTCTCTCACTTTTTCTTTCTTATACATAATACAAACATGTGTGTATGTGTCTGCACTTTAAACAAGAAACTTTATACTACTAAAAGATACTTTAGAAAAGACTTGAAAAGAAGAAGAGAAAATTATGCTGGGAAGAATCCATAATCCATGCTTGAAATTCTTCAGCTAATAATAACATCTGATAGAATATATATATATATTCTTTCCTTCACAGTTTTACATTTTGCTGTCTTGTCTGAAAATTTCGTGCAATAAAAGCTCATTGGTACACTTTCCCAGCAAAATCTTATCCAATATTACACACAGAGTGAAAGCAAACACCCGTAATGTTTTCTTCTTCTATATATACTGCTGCTTCTATATATATTAGAAAGGAAATTTGTCTTTTTTGTACACAAAACATGCTTCATACTTTCATATAACTCTAGGAAAGCATATAGTAAGAGGAAGAGTAGAGTGGAAATAAGAAAGAGAACTCATGGTATTTGTTCACAAGAGAAGACTCCAACTGCTTTGGATGAACAAAATATATATATTGGGTCAAGCCACCAACCACTAGCTCACAGACTTAAATCTGTGATGATTGATGTGGTTCGTGTGAGAAAGCAGTAGAAGTATAGAAGAGAGTTTCTCTCTGTAGTAGAGTTTAGAGAGAAACTATACATAATAGGCTCCACTCCAGCTACGTTTTCAATCAAAGTTCTTATTCTTCATCCAACACTACTACATTATGAAATATAGTAATAGAGTATTGTACGTACATTTTTATATAATATGCTTTATTCCATGATGAAGGTAGATATGATATTTTTTATATTTATAATAATACTCAAAAATGGTCACATGTGGCCCATAAACCTAGCAAGTAAATAAGAATTCAGGTTTTTTGTGAAATTGAGATATGACTTTATATTCAGTAGAGAGAAGAAGAGAGAAAATTTTCCTTTTTTGCTATATATGTAGACTCTTATGCATATAGATGTGCTTGGAGGCTTCAGAAAGGGACATGAACTGTTGCAAAGCTAATGCAATATAACGTGTGAGAGAGAGAGAGCTTCACATTACTTTCTATTATAAAAAGGCAATTATGTTTTGTGTGCTTAAGTCACATAGGGAGAAAAAGAGAGAAAGACAACATTTTCTCATGTTGAGCTTCAAACTAAACCACATGGAGATACATATATAATGTAGTAGTAGTAGGTCATGCAAATCTTTTGAACTGTAGGATTCTTGGAATGTTGTACAAATGCTTGCAAAAAAGAGAAGTGGGACAGGTTTTTTGTCGACATTGTTGTCGTATAAGAAGAGTTCAAGTGTCGTTGCATTTTCGTGGACAGCGGAAGTCAAAACATAAGCTGACTTTACTATTATAGTACATCTCACTTTATTCGACTTGATTCTGTTTTTGTCCCGTCACTCTTTTTTCCTTTTCTTTCCCTTTTCAAAAGTGACGTTAACGTATAAAATGTTTTACGCATCACCCATTTTTGCAAGTTAGTATACTTATTTCTTCTTTAAGAAGAGTATTTTTTTGGTGTATACATATACAACCATTGGAATTTCCAAAAGCAACGAACCAAGTGACATTAGTCTGTAAGTTATGGTAAAGTATAAGGGAACAAAAAGAGAACTGCTTTGAAAAGAGGACAAGGAAGGAAGTTGAATGAATGTTGCACAAGAATTCTTAGCTTATATATATACTCTCTCTTTTCATCCTAAAAAAGCTAAGCTGTCAAACTACTACATTGAAGAGTACAATATAGTTTAGTTTACGTAAGCTAGACTATTACATGTGCAATTCCTATTTCTACTTGCCTATTGCGGTGTCAAACTGTCGACTTTGATATTTCTTTCTTGTTGCACTTTCACTTAACTTTTTGGTGCAGTTCGAAGAAAAGCTAAAAAGATTAAGACAATTGACAGGGCCTTTAACGCAAAAGTACAGAAATGGCGAGAGGAGAGAGATTGCTAATGTATGTCGAATATAATTTACATATATACTTTTCTCAATATTATACAATGTATAGCTAGAGGCAGAATCGTAGAACTAGTAACCTAGATATTGTAATCAAGGAGAAAGTTGTATGTATTCTCAACTCTCTATACAACATGAATATACATTTTATCTCATTTCCTTTTTTCAACTCAACTCAAGCCATTGACTTCATACAGAAAAAATACATTTTCTAGTAAACCTCTACACAATATATAATCCTAATCAAATTATAATTCAGACCAAAGCATTATTTGAAAAGCTTCTTTTCTTCCTTTCCTTTGAAACTCATTCATATGCATAATGCATTATGAGGATTGACAAGACTTTATCTTCATATGTACATTTCCTTCTTCAAAAAGAAATTTTTTCTCTACTTTTTCTTCTTCTTCTCATTTCCTCTTTCCACCACTTTTTACATTCAAATTTCAAAGAACCAACCAACCACTACTATGGCTTCTGACTTTTGAAAAGTCATGAGATGATGTATAGCTTTAGCGAGATGAAAAGATGATGAACAAAGCTATCAGTTTCGCTCTATTCTTTATATTACACACTCTTTACAAAATCCAGTGCAAGAGTCAAAGAAAGGCTTATACTGCATTGCAACTTTTTCTCTCTCTCTTGAAAAATTTGTTTTCCTTCACAGCACATGAAGAAAAGTGAATGAGGAAAGAGATGCAGAAAGCAGTAATAATAAGTAAGGTTGAATAGGATTTTAAAATGTGGTTTGGTTTTCGAGTCATTGAGGCAAATATCATTCGTTGAATTTGCCCTATGCTGCTGCAGTACTGTAGTGACAAAATATATGGCTAACTTTCTTTTCTCACTTTGAAGAAAACATAGAATATCTAAGTAGTAGGAGGTTTTTGATATAGATAATGAAGGCGGAAGGAACAGAGGCAGCAGTCACACACATCACCTCTTCCGGACTAGTAGAGTTAGTAGAAAACTAGGAAAAGCTCAACATGTATATGAAGACAGTTTGATGAACAATAGGGAGAGATAATGAAGGAGAGAAAGTTGTGAAAGAAGTACAAGATGAGAGAAGCACTAGAAAATGAGAGAGAGAGAGAGAAAAGTGAGATGAAACCCTTTTCATTCTAAAGAAGATAGTTTCTACTTCAACGTTGGGACATTTGGTATGTGTGTGGTTGCTACTCCTATAGTTAAGAACGAGACAAATATATGAGTAGAGTTTGGCCTGAATGCCATCATGGGATATAGTTTGCTATCAAGAAGTTCAGTTCTTTGCTTCTTCTTCTATATGTTACATACCAAAAACTAAACTTAAACCAGCCAGAATAACGAGTAGTGGAGAGAGAGAGTAACGTTCGTAAAGTAAGTAGATAGAGGAAAACTAAAACTCTATACTATATTGGTTGCTAGTATATATATAGAGCGTCTTTGTTAGACAGAATGGTTTAGTAGAAACAATATACATTTTGCAAATTGGCATTTATCTCTCTTCTTCTTTGAAGATAGAAAAGAAGAAGAAGGAAAAAACTTCTATATATGTACTTTTTCTCTTATGTACTCTTTTACCTTAACTACTATACAAAAAGAATTTTGAGCTATAACTTTGACAAAAGTACTTCACTTCTTATATAGACCTTGTTGGCGAAAAATTGTGTACAAAATATACTGCAATGGCTTAAGTCTTAAACAACCTTTAGCACTTTGAAAAGTTGCAAGGAGAAAGAAGTCTTTACATATATTACACACTGTTCTATCTTTAGTATCTGTTGTATTGAGTCTATGTATGCCGACAACAAGGATTATAAATATAACTTGTAACTACATATACATAGAACACAATATTGAACTCATATATTTACTATAAACATTTTATGTTACAAGGAAGGTATATATTTCTCAAATTTTGCGTGCATTGTGCAATTTTTCAGTACTAAAACTCTAAACAACATCTATAGCACATTGAGAGAGGAAGCCATTTGCTTTCACTTCCATTATTATTTCCTTCCTTATATGAATGATGTGTGTGTGCAAAACATTTAGAAAAGTGCCTTTGAGAGAACGAGAGTTGAAAGTATGTGTACGTCTATAGATTATGTCATAAGAGTACAATGTGTGAGAATATATAGAAGGGCGCAGTAGGATCATAAATAACATGAGAGCAATATTAGGATTTATATATATATTATATTGTGTGTAGGTTACACAATACATTGATGACAGTAACCTATACAATACACTCTACAACATATTGTTGGTCGGTTGAGTGAACAAAAAATATAGTTTGGAACATAAACCTCAATATTAGTAAAGTGTTTGCATAAGTGTAAAGTAATAACGATTAGAGTTGAACTTTATAGATATTTATGCATGGTTGAACTAAAATGCTAAAATGTACTTTATGTATTACTATTTATAGAGAGAAAACTCTTACCTGTAGACAAGTCAAGCACAGCTGTTGGAAACAAGAGAAGAAAAGGGATGAAAATCCATAGAATATGGTTGTAATGTTGGTAGTTAATCATCATGATGATTAAAAGTTCAATCCACTCTCTCACAAAGCACGATGAATTACTCTTACTACTAGAGCATGTAACTCATTTGATTTTCATTTCGCGAAAAAAAATTGTATTTTTCTTCAGAGGTGAGTTGAGTGTCAGTGTTGCTTTGAGTTGACAAAACCTGTCAGAAAGAAAAAAAGCCACGATGTAATTACATTTTTTGCTTTTATATATGTATGTATATAGGATATTATGCTTTCTTCTCTTATCGTATTACATTATGTACAACGGTGAAATAGGCGTACGTCTATTTTCAGAGTCGACGATAATAGATTATTCTTTCTAGCGGTGACATTTTGCTTTTAAGAAGTCTCTTTTTCTCTTTCTATATATATATTATCAATGTCATATTGTCATTCATACAAAAAATAAAAGAGACAGGCGTAAGAAGTTACAAGAGAAAAAGTAAATGAAGTAGTTGTAGTTTTTATATCTAATGTTATACGATACGTTTATAGAAGAAATTGTCGATTGCTGCTGCTGTTGTGTTGTAGTCTATCTCAAAGTGTATAAATAAGGAAGCAGTAAATTATTCAATGATTTGATAGCAACGCTTTTCTCTTGCTTGATTGTGTTGTGCTGTTGTTGCTATTATGGCTTTTTGTGCTTCTGTGTCCCAACTTGAATTTAATCATGCCCACGAAACTGCTATTAATCAATCACCACACAGTTGGGACTTTTGTACTGACTTCAAGAGACTTTTCTACTTTTATATACTAGTAGTCAACTGAGCTTTTTTATTTTATTTGCTGCAATATGTGTACATACTTGCGAAAAAGAAATAAGCTATATACTCTACAATATGGAATTATATATTTGCTTTTTCGTCCTCAACCTTTTCTCTCTCCCTAAGTATATACCACTTGAGAAGACTTTTGGACAGCTCTTGATTTCCTTTCTATAGAGTCACACTCGATTTGTTGTTTGTACCAGAAACATCATCACAATATGAAGTAAAATACCCAATATATTATTTCTTTGATATTTGTTAATATTACTACTTCAAATGTCAAACTCAATTGCAGAAAATTGACCAAATTACGTGATTATTCTCAAGTAAATATCAACAGTCAAATTGAATTTGAAATATTGTTGAAATCAAGCTATTATTATTTTGTTTGTTTTTCTCTCTGCATGTTCCTAATGTTCCTTTTACTACTCAAATATTCAAACCTTAATTATTTTACTATAGTGTATCATATGTCCGAAACAGGACGTTGGCCTACATTCAAGGAAAAAACTTTGCAAAAACTTGGTTCATTTTTTTGCTAGCAAAAATTCTACAGTTGTGCATTTGTTGGGTGCAGGACAATATATAATGATTCTTTTGACTAACTTTCTGATACTTTCCTCAGAAGAAGAAGAACAGACTCACCAGAAGAAGAAGAGAGCATTATCAGCACTATCGCATAAGGCAGTGAAAAGAAAGTTTTTTGGTTCACATCTTGCATCGTCCATACTAAAGATCTTTTCTAGTCTCTACTGACTTTCTCTATACTTTTACTCTCCTTCTCTCTCTCTCATGTGCTCAAGAAAATCGGCATTCTACACACACTAGTAGATTCTTCTATGGACGACAAAGTAAGAAAACTGAGTTTGTGGGTGTTAGTTGAAAATGTTTTAACAATGTTATGTAGTAGAATGTAGAAATGACACTGACACTCACACATTGAGGCAAAACTACATTCGCAGACTTTCTCCATTTAGAGTCGTACTATAAAACGAGGGCGTATATAAATGTATAAGATATGAAAAAGAACAGAAGATGAACTAAAAGTTTTAAAGTGATGTACATACTCTGCAGTCAGATCAAATCCACATGCACCTATATATTGTTTTCAGTGTGCCACACATCGTCCCAAAGGTAAGATTAGTCAACATTAGGAATAAGGAAAGGATCATGTAACTTCCTAAGTAGAAAAGTTAACCCACGAGAAATAAATAAAACAAAAAGAGACTGAAGTGAAAGAGAATAAGAGTCACAAACACAAAAAGTTCTTTTTTTATACTCTGTGTGTAGGTCCTTATCCTTAGATATATATAGTGAGCCTTTCCTTGTCGGGAAATACAAATAGTCTCCTTTTTGGTACTTTTGTTGACTGTGTCTATTTGGCTACACTAAAGGATGTCAGAAGTAGGCAAAGGGAATGTGCTTCATGTCGTCATTTCATTGATTTACGCTTATTTTCCTGTTTCCGCGTCCACACATATAATGCACAACTTTAGTACGTATATATAATAGAAAATCTCTATAAGATGTTTATTTGCAATGGCTAACCTACAATTGTACTTCACTCTTCTTTACTATTTACTATATATACTAAAGTGCACGAAAATATTACAGAGAAAAGCTAACTATACAAAAGTTTGGCAAGTACGTAAACTCTAACATGTGTGTACATTTAGAAAGGCTTAGAGCCATTAGCTGACATGGAAAACAAATGGACGACTCTTGTGTAACTCTTATGTGTGTATATGGAGATGAAATGGCCCTCTCTCTAAATTCTTCACGCTGTCTGAAAACTACATTCTGTATTTAATTACTAAATCTACTATGCTACAACCACCACCAACGAAACTCATTGCCACACCGAGTCAGAGAGAAATACTTTGTCCCCTAGTTTCATAATCGCAACTAATAGAACTTGTCCATTACTCAACTCCTTTTTGGTTTGTAGTTAACATTTAACACAACGAGGATATTATTTGTAGGTTGAGTCAACTAGAAGAGAGTAGCAGAAGGAAACTAGAAACTAAACGAGTACAAAAGGTCTTGTCGTTGTGTCCCGTATGATATACTTTTATGGAGCATTATACTTGCATTATTACAGTAATGCATTTCCTACTATTATTATTCTAGTTACCTTATTTTCTTCTTCGTAAGAGAAAATTCTTTATGCATTTCTCTTTACTGGCATTACAAAGTAGGAGAGAATGCCAAGAAGATTTCTCTTAAGCCATAATGCCATTCTGTTTGCATTATGTAAAATTACAAGAATGTGCTTCAATGCTTCAACTACACATTTGCATTCATCTTGTAATATACTGTGATGTAATGTAATACTATATTCATAAAGTTCTTCTTCTTTGGACTACGTGCCCTTTTGCAAAAAGAAAATTTTCTTGATGCTGATGAGAAAGAGAGAAAAGTCAGAGAAAATAATATCGCCACACTTATTATTATTATACGTACATCTTTACAGTTCAAAGTAAGGAAATAAAATGAAAAGGCAGAGTCTATGAAGTGCATTGCATTTGGCATTCTAAGACCACTTGAAGAAAAAAGTCAAAGAGAGAAATAGTTGTTAGAAATTGCAAATGTGAAAGTAGTCCACCACCACCTTTTCCTCCCACTTGAGCAAAAAATATAGAGGCATAGAAAAAAGTGGAGACGAAAGAGAGAGAGAGAGAAAAAACAGAAAAGTTTTTTAAACCTAGCAAAAAACTATTACCCATCATATATGTAAAAAGTATATAGTGACTTCGCTACATTGGTCACATTTTTTGTCAAAAATGTCATACGTATTATAAAGTAGCTATATAGTAAGTTACATTTTTTTACATTACAATATAGTAGAAGTTATAAACTATACATGTAGTAAAATTTTAATGGTAGACGTCATTCATTAAGTAGATACACTCTCATTTTTCTCTGTGGTAGTTTGTGTCATTATGTCATTAAAAGGATTTGTGTCTAGTCTCATTTAAAGTTTGTTATGTATCTCTCTAGTATAGTATAAGTAAAATGAGAAGAGAAAATAATGGCATTTGCAAAAAAAATTGGTGCATAACGTGTTGTTAGTTACTATATGTACTATATCTTATTACTTCATTAGAATATACCTCTCATATATGCAACATTGATCAAACCTAAAAAAGATAGTATAACTTTATCCTTCTCTTTACTAAAACACGAGCACAAATATAAAGCTTTAGTTTTGCCATCAAGGCAAAATCGGAAGTACATAAAACCGCCCTAAAGTATCTTTCTCTTGCTTATATATGGAGCATAACATCCTTTTCTCTCTCCCCCTGAAATTCTACAATAAAGACTGATGGGATTCAGTCGTGTGTGATAATTACTTATAAATTATGTCTCTTTTCCTATATGCATTATACTACTATCCAATTCCACTTTTCCTGTGTAATAATGCAATGTGAATGTAGTAGTATATGTGTGTGGTGAGGAATGTTATGTATAGTTTATAAAATAATATATTAAAGCAATTGGAGCGAGTAGCGAATCCAACAGAGAAAATAAACCTTCAAAACACCACCACCACATCAACTCTCTCTCTCTGTGTCTGCTTGCTGAGAGTACAATACAATGAGAAAACGGAAGAAAACCATTGGGAGAAAGCATATTGAAACATTTCATTTGAGAAGTGGAAGCAGTTTGAAAGAAACAGGAAGTGAAGTTTGTATGTGTAGAAATATAGAAGGGTGTTCTGCTAAGCAGTCAAGAATGCTGCTGTATCCTAGATATATATACATATGTTTTTAGACTTGCAATCTTGTCGATGGAATTCAAAATTACCAAAATATATTTTTGGCCATCTGACAATAATCTATCTATACATTAAACCTCCTATACGGTAGAGAATATTGCAGTCAAGTGAGCCAAAACTATTCTTCTAGTTACTTGGCTTTCTCTTTATTTTTAGTACAAGAAAGAAAGTAGTATAAAAATTTCTGTGGTCTAGAGAAAAAAGACTCTCTCAAGTTTCGCCGATAAAAGTCAAAGACATTTAAACAACGAGGAAAAACAGAGAGAAAGAGAGAGCGTAAGGTACTTTTTATACTCACACTCTTTTTTTACACATACAAAAGTTAAAAATAGAAAGTTGAATCAACTAGAGTACATATAAAGAAGAACGCAAAAAAAATGGAGAAACTTGCGTTTTTATCACATGAAGAAAATAACGAGATTGAGAGTACAGAGAGAAATGTAAAGGAAGAAGAGAAAATGTTGTATGCCTAATGTAACAACGGCCAAGAAAACTATACAACAGTCAATGTTGCATGCATTTTCTCTTTCTTTTTCTGACATGTTACATTTTGGGAATCAGCTCCAGATACTTTAGATCTACATTAGTTTTAGCTGTCTTCTTGTGGTAACATGGTACACGTCTTTTTCTTCTCAGTGCATTAGCCTCTTTCCATGTTCTGTCTTCACGACGACAACAACCTTCATTCTTTCTCTTGAAGCATAACATTACATACAGTGCTACTAAATGTATTACATTGTATATTATGTATCTTGTTCCTCAAGCAAAGAGAAATCAAAAAAAACTACAAATAATTTATATGTAATGCATGTTAGTAGGCGGTATGTGTGTGCGTCAGTGACATTACTACACACAAAAATTGCCCAAAATAGTTTTTGCATTTTTCTCAAATGCCAAAAGTGGCTTTATGATAAAACTTAAATAGAGGAATCGTTCAGTGCTACTAAATTTTTAAACAGTGGCTTTTTTAGACTATCACTTTAGTAGAAGAAATGGTTTAAATTGTTGAGACTGACTTTGACGCTTGTTCTCTCTCTCTTTCTCTGTTTCTCTTTCCGACATCGTGACGTGACATTTACCACAAAGCTGAGCAGTTGCAAGAAGGGTGACAAGAAAAGAAAAAAGTCCCAAACTCAGGCGACCCTGACACATGTCAACTTTTGTGAATTTCTCTGAACATTGCGATGTACATTTTCATAATATCTCTCTCTTTTTGAGTGAGGGGGTTTTGACAAATGAAATTGTACAAGTTGAGAAATTATGATTGGCGTTAACATTTCTGAACGTGTGAGTATCAATTTTCATATAAAACTATTCATATATTAGGCGTACTGTTAATACAACTATATATGAACGCACCAAATTAATTTTCTCAAGTACCCAATTTTAAAGTGTGTGGGAACGCATATGTAAACTTTCACAACTCTGTTTAAAGGATTAGCGACATCGACAGAAGAGAAGAATAGAAAGAAAAATAATCTGGCAAAGAAAACTTTTACAACTTCCTCTCTCCCTCTTTTAAAGAGTAGATTAATTTGAAACTAATTATTCCACGACGCGTTTACACGACAGTCAATATTTCTCATAAAAGGGGAGACAAAATAAGTTTTTAAATCTTCTCTCAAAAGCTGAAAGAGGTGTCATTGAAGCAAAAAAGATAAGAAGAGAGAGAGAGAATACAAACAAGTGAATGACAGATGGAGAATGAAAAGAGCAAAGAAGAAGAGAACAGGAAGAGAAGAAGAAATTTTCTCTAAATGTCTTTTCTTCTTCTTTTCTTATACTATAGATTGAAAAAGATTTTCTACTCTACTTCTTCCTGTGTTTGTATTACAATACTTTATATTATATATATATATAGTACCTTTTTGCAGTTTGTTGTGATTAAAACTTGGTGTTCACTTTGTGGTTGTGGTACTCTTCTGTATACAAGTGTGAGGATAAAAGAGATAGATGCCTGCAAGTGTGAGAGAAACTTGTGGTGTCTTCATTATCACTAGTATATATGTAGCTCCTAACCTCTATTACAGTTCTAACAAGAAGAATTGGATAATTGGTAGTGTAGTAGGGTTCTCTCTGAGTTCTTCTTCCTCTTTCTCTCAACTTTGTACTTTTGTGGTGGTAGTAGTATATATACTTTACACTGTAATTCTAGGTTTTCTCTCTTTTCTTTTGCTTTCTTTCATTTCCCCCGTTTCAGTTTCTACTCATCAATTACATCCACTCCAATCAAAAGCGAAGTAAAAGAGAAGTGCAAAATTCCCTTTGGTAGTTGCACCCTACAATTTTCAGTTTGAAAATGAAATTACACGACAGTCGGAACAAGAAGAGGACAGAAATATAATGAAAACCACGAGCTAACTAGTAGTACAACATTTAGAGCTTGGCTGCTTTCATTCAGTTGTAAATCGGATAAAAATTATAAATGAGCAAGGGAGTCTAAGCATTGGAGTTCATTCTTGCATATAAAGTAGATTGAAATGAAATGCATATTGTCTCTCATTCTTCTTATATACAACTATACCTTCTTCTCTTTAGATATATATATATATTATATAGACATTTTTACTTACCAGTTACCACCCGCAGTAGATTTTACGGTTCTCAAATTCTCAACTTTTTTTCTTCATTCACATTGAGTAAGAGTCTATCTAAGCACCAGTCTCAGGTTCACATTATTTTTTCAATCTGCATGCTCTCTTGTAATGCTAGAGAGAGGAATGATCAGTTTGTATGTAGAGACAGCAAAGAGAGAGAAAAAAATTGAATGAACTAGTAAATGAATTCTTCGTCTTTCTCTTTAAGTCACAAAACACACAATGGCTCTATAACTAGTAAAGATTGCAAATGGAACTAATTCGACGTCCATTCATTTTCTCAGAAAGAACTAAGAGATTTTTTTTGGAGAGAAAATAGAATAGAAAGAGAAATGTCGTTTAGAAAATGGTTTGGTTTTGGGTAGTAGAGGAGAAAATGAGTTGAGTGCAGTTGACAGAAACGTTTGAAGAATTTTAGTTTACTGCCACTATACAGACTACTATGTGGATTTGTCTCTCTTCTCTAATACAGAGAAAAGTATTTTAACCGCAAAAGTTGTACTAATTCTAATATTTTCTCTCTCTCCACTCTGTGTTAATGCTATATGAGAGAGTTGTCACCACATATTCAATTCAGAGAAGGAAAATTATGATACGATGTAAAGTTTAATGTAAAAAATACGATGAGGATTTAGGAAAAGTTCATTCAACCCTTATTCCTTCCTCTAGAGAAAGTTCTCTCTTCTGTTTGCACTGTTGAGTTATTGGAACTTGCTGTCAAAATGGTCTTATCTGTTTTCCCAATAATGTTACACTTGATTGAAGATTGAAGGCAGTAGCAGGATCAGAAGAAAGTAAATAATTTCTGTTTGCAATAAATTAACCACTGAATTAATTGATGGAGAAAGTAACTTTCACTAAGGTCTAAATTTGCAATGCTAATTTCAATATTTGTGATCTTGGTAAGAAAATGCTGGGAGTCACAGACGTGCTTAGGAAAAGAATGAGTAATGTGGTTTGTAGCCTTTATTTACATCTGGATACTTTAATTCTCTTAAACTCTGTAGACACGTACAACACACTACAGAATACTAGAGTTGTTAAGAAGGTTAGGCAGCTTCCGTTTTGGATTACTGAAAGAATGCAATTCACAGAAAGAGACTCACATATATTCTTCTTCAGAGTTGTAGTTTAGCGTGCCAAAATGCGATATGCTTAAGTGGTGGTAGTTGACTGACTCGTCTCAAAAGAGAGAATGGTGAAAGAACTTTTGGTGGAGCTCAACCAATTCAGAAGCTTATAAGAGTCTGAGCCAGTGGAAAAGACACAGTGCTTTTTAGTGTGTACTAGGCGTAATAACACGTAAGAGTGAATGTGCAGAGACAAGACTCAACTTTGGTTTGCTTAAACTTATACTAGAGGAATTGTAAAGCTTCTCTTCTTCAAGTTTAGTACAAGTATGAGTACGATTTATCCATTACATTACATTATGTAACATTTTCTGCAAGGCATAAGAAACGCAAGCGCCACGCTAGCAGCAAACTCAAGATCAAGTTACATATAGTAGAGAGGCTAGGAAGAGAAAATTTGCGTTAAGAAAGTATATAAGTAGTAGGAAGAAAAGCATTGAGTAAAAGATCAGGTTTTGTGGGTCTCTCGACTTTATTTTCAATTCTCAATTTGAGAACATTGAATGAATTGATGCTCTTTAAACGAGATGGGAAGAGAAAAAATGAGATGAGAGAGAAAGAACAAAATTTCAATTTTGCATCACTCGTAATTTTTTACTTGACTACTAGACATATATAGTAAAAATATAAGAAGAAGATTCAATTTTCGATTCTTTTTTAGACTTGCTCCAATTTTGCATATGTATATTTGCCATATTGTTTCTAATGGTAGAATAAAGATTGGACAAAATTGTGTGGTAGACTATAGGTTTGGCTAGTCAAGTATACACAATTCCATTTACCTACTTGAAAATTCTTGACTTGACTTTCTCTCTCGTCAGTTGGTAAATGCACTCTAATTTTTCTGGCATTTTCTCTTACATAACATTACTTTTTGCTCTCTCTCTTCGTACTTTATGGATCAAATCAACAAATGTTACCAAGAAAAAAAAGAACTTTTTTCTTCTTCTTTCTCTCCCCTACTCTCTATTGTACTTTGGCAGTTTATTGTACAGCCATCCAAAAAAAATCTTCCCTTAGCACAAGAGTACCTGAAGTAATCAATTTTAAAAACTTTGAATCTTTTCTCGAATAAGAGCATTCAAGTACTATATATATATTGTATGCTGGTCTGGTATTTTGCTATAGTAGTAGTAGCATTTTTCCTTAAAACTCACGTGTAAGGACCAAAAGAGAATAGAAATTCTGTATATGTACATAACGTGTATAGAAGCAAGGGCAAATAATCTCTCTCTCTCTCTAAGAAACTTTTTTTTAAGAAGACAAACCAAAGCAAACCACTGAGCATCTCAGATCAGACTTGATGGAATGTACTATGTGGGCAGATTCTCAATCTTTCCATTGTATTCTTTTCTCTTCCACTATTCCTAAAAGTAAGAGAAAAAAATCTTTAAGGAAAGCAAACGCATGTTACGCTCCTCTTTTTCTATATTATGCATTCATAGTGTATAACTACATATATGTGTATTGTATGAGCAAGTAAGCTCTTTAGTTTCTTTAGTTCTCTCAGGAAAAAGGAACTACTATGCTACACATCACTTTTCGTTATATGCCATCAATAAACCTATGGTTGAGAAAACAGAAGATTCTTTTACACACTCAACACCAAAATTTTTATATAGCTACTGCAAGTCAAGTAGCAGAATAGATGAGACAATGTTTCTCTCTCCTTGGTATTCCAATTTCCCAAAAAAACTTTTGTCAGTTATTGTCACATATTGACATGTTGGGTTTTGTGCTCTGTCAACGCAGTTTTCTTGATGGTTTATATTGAGTAGAGACGACAGAGTAAAGAGTCATAGGGATCAAGTGAGAAGAAGAGAAAGATGAGAGTCTTCAACAAGAATACTTGAGAGAGTTTCTTCTTCCTCAAGTGGAATTGAGGAAGAGAAAGAGAAGAAAAAGAAATAAGAGAATCGACGTGACATGATACTTTATACTCTGCAGTCGTCTTCTCAACTGATCCTTTCTCTTGATGGTTTGAAGGTTAACCACTACTACAATTGCTAGTGCATACAACTACTATTTTAGCCTATCAAAGGATATTTTGTTCTTTTTGTTGACAATTGGATGTGACACATTCCAAATACTATTACTTTTCTTCAACTCTCTCTCTGCAATGTTATGTTATACTATTAGATTCCTTGGCGTATTTCTCTAGTAGAGATGCAGTTTGAAAATCATTCAAGTGTCACAAGGCGACAATGACAAACACACACAAACTCTCTATATATACCTTCCAATTTCATCCAAGTTTTTCACCATGAATTGTGAAAAGGCGTACAAATTGTCACATTGTCACTACTATTTGAACTATTGAAACTAGTACATAAAGCTGAATCATCAGAATTTCATTGTGTAAAGTGAATTGCGAGTAATACTGTGTAAACCAAAATACACATGAATGAAATGAAATCCAAAAAAAAGTTTAGTGTGAAATGATGACATGACATGATACTAGAAATTTAGGGCGTAAAATAGACTTCAATACTCTACTATCACATTTAATGGTTTGTTACCCTTTATAGAGAAGAGGAACAGTGGATGAAATCTTCTAGAAAGCAATAGACCTTGCAAAAAGTTGTTTCAAGTACTCTACTCTAGAGAGAAAAAGCAACGAACCACAATAGACAATTCTGGTGGTGAAAGACATATACAGTGAAGAGAGAGAGGCGATGAGTAGTTTAGTTGTTGAAGAGTGTATTTCTCCTGAGACACACTGAAGTTGAAGTCAAGTACTCCCCAAGGAATTCCAATGGACAATTTGTCAAAATTAAGTATTAAGTATATTAAGAGTAAATTAAGATAAAGATAAAAGCTCGTTGAGGGAAATGACGCTGTAGTGAAGAAAGTGGGTTAAGAGGCAAACACAACTCAGCACTTATGCTAGTTACACAGAGCTTTGGTTGAATGCATGAAGGAATGAGAGAGATTGAAGAAGATATTTTTCCTCTCTCTTATGGTTTTAAGAAGATAGATGAAGTGCTATAGTAGTTGAAATATTTGTCAAGTGTGTTGTGTATGTCTTGAGCACACATTTTAGATGAGAGATTCATTACGCACACTTAAGATTTCTAAAGAGAAAGAGTAAGCTACTTGTGGTTAGTGCTTTCATTTCCAAATGAGTAACTTTAGCATATAGCGTTGAATATTAATTCATTTCTTCATCGATCATAAAGTAAAATATAGAAAAAGAAAGCTAAATTATTTTTTTACACTTTCAGTCTACTAAAGAGCATTGGACATCTGTCTTTTTCACTTCACCAACAGAAATTTCATCAAGAGTCTAATATGAAATGACACGCACAAGAAAATTAGGTCGCTCTACAATCCAATTTTCTCTGTGTTTCTCTCTCTTTGCAATTGTATAAGTAAGTATATGTACAATGGACTCTCGCAATGAATGGTGGTTCCAGAATAGTTTATTAGGTGGTCTACTATACTCTCTAAGACTTTGAATTGAACTTGGATAACTTTGCCAAAAACTCAATTCACAAGTTTTTCTATTTCCTTTCACAGCAGTATAACCTTCCTATTCTAATTGCTGCTACGATAGTAAACTGTAGAGTTCTAGTAACACCTTTTGCACATTTCTATTACACGGTTCATTCAAAACATAAACCAAGTTTTTTGGATTACTATTACCAAACTACATTACTACCTATACATTCCCAACTTTCAAATAACTCATTGGCTCTTTACCACCCTATAGAGTAAAACGTATATACACTTGCCTTAGGTTTTGTCTTTCAATTCTTGAATAGAAGACATATGTAAGAGTATAAATAAGTTTTCTAAACTCTTTTGGCTCTTGTGTAGCATTGCATTTATATAACTTTCTCTTTGGCTAGAAAAAAAGAGAAGTCAAAAGTTGTTAGAAAAATGTACAATGTTTCTTGTCGGTTTTTGTCTCATGTCCAAGAAAGAACATTAGTGTCGTCATTCGTTCAGCTTTAGTACTCTCATCATCTTAAATTATGAGAGAGACGACAACGAGTTGTTATCTAACATCAAAACCTTCTCTCTTGTATATATCTTATAATTGTGTCCTTGGAAGACATAGAACAACATACAATAAGATACTCACTCATTTTCTCCTTTTTCACGTAATATATTACATTATTTGATGACAATTCAGACTCTATACTTCACTGTATTTTGTGTCGTGCATGTCTTGAGTTTTGATGTGCACATGAGAGTTTAATGTCCCTTATGGAGTTGACAAAGTATACGAAGAAAAAAAAAAGGAAAGTTTGTTGTATAAGTTGCTCTCTTTATACAAACAAACCACACAAGTTTTGCACATTATCCCAACACAATGGTCACATTGACACAAACTTTATGTAAGTTTTTTTTTCTTCTTGCCATATAATCCAGACGTATGCTACAATTCCCTTGACCTCTAACGACTACTAAATTTGTTTAGTGGATTTTGTTTTTTTCTGTATAAAAAATATTCACCCCTTTCCTTCATTTGAATCTTTGTAATCTCTCTAAAAGACTCTGAGTGAGAGAGAGAAAAACTTCTTTTTTAGAATGAAATCTGACAGCAGTAGGAAGTTTTGTGATTCTTGTTCTCCTTTTTTTCTTTCTTTTTACTTTTCTCCACTTCACTTTTCCTAAAACTAATACATAATTCCATATGCTTTGGCATGTAGACAATAGAAAAGAGAGAGAGAAGACCATCGTAGCGGAAATCAGAATAACACACAACAACTTCACATTCCAGCTTTGTCCTGTCACTTCCGCTTAACAAGTTTCCCTTCATTCTTTTCTCTTATACTGTCATTGTTGTTGTGTGTCTTTCGTTTTTGTACTTTGAGAGTTTTTTTTTGAGAATGACATAAGACATGATTCTCTTTTACGTTTTACGTGCTAGTGATTATCGAAAGAGTTGCTTACTTGCGAAAGTGAAAAAAGAAAAGAAAAAAATGAATAGATGGGAGTGAAAGTAACTTCCTATTAATATCTTTTGGGCATTTAATGTCAAACCTAACGAGATTCTGTAGATGGAGAGACGTACTACTATATATATATGTATGTGTGTAGTAAATAGTGAAAAAGAGTCGTAACTTAGTGAAAAGAGTAGATATAAAAGTTATATATTGTGTCTACATACTATTAGAACATATACGATGAGTTTAGGCATTAGAGGAAAGATTCAGAACAAAACTTGAATGCCACTATCACTTTAACTGATGGCCGTTATAATGTTAGTAGAGAAGAAGAAAATCAGCAACTTTTTGCTCAACAGTGTATATATATACTTTTTTAAGAAGAGAGGCGGAGAAAGTCTCATCGTGTTGATAGAATATATGTATATATACACACTAAAGCTTCTCGTCTTCATTCAAGGATACATAACTTCTCTTCTTTCAACATATCTCTTCTTCCTAGGCTCAAATGTGTGTCCATAACACTTAGTTTTCTTGGGTGAAAGCAAGACTTGATGACTTTACGTCTAACTTTATATAAGAGAAAAGTATATTCTTTCACTATAAGTATATACAAGCTTTGCTATTGCTATAGAACTTTAGTAATGTGTATTAGCACACGAGGACTAGTTCTAAACTATAATATGAGAACTCTGAGAAAGGTTTCTCTCTCTCTCTCTCTCATTTCATCATCATTTCCAACTTAGTGAAAATCCAACAACAGCAGAGCTATATATATACCTATGTGTATCCGAGTAATCAAAGTAAGCTGAGAGTAGAGAGTTTCTCAACCTCTGTTAAAATAGTTTGGGACTCAAATCTGAGAACTACTACTCTAATAGAATGTAAAGGTGTGGGATTTGAAAGGAGGGAAAAGCTCTACTACTAATTCCAATATCAATAGAAAGTGTCTCAGTCTCTTACGCAAGACTACATTGAAATGCATCTTGTTGTTGACTTTAGTTGCCAAAGTTTGCAATCCAAAATTTTCTAGACACACGAATAGATAAAGACAATAAAGCTGATGCTACATATATACAATTTTGTTGTAACAAGTTCTATATAGAGTAGAATAGAGCATATAATACATACAACTAATTTATAATAGATTATCTATATGTTGAATCTTCAATAATGTTGAAGATATATACTATCTAGTAGTTCGTTACATTGCAAATGGCTCCATGCTTAGTTATATAAAGTGATTACCAGTGTTGTATGATACTATAAGAACTAAAACACATAAGAAGAAGGAGCTAGAGCCAACGCAAGGGAATTTTACGTCTAAAACATATAATAATAGTTATAATAGTTCTATGTACCTTTGAAGGTTCGAAGAGAAGTTCGAAGAGTACAAATGAGTCTCTAGAGACATTGCTCTAGCTTTTGCAAACAGTTTTGCAATATAAACAATTCTCTGAAACTAGCCAATGGATTTTGTAACCAGACCACAAAATTGTCATAAGCCAAGTAAAAGACATTTAAAGCACATTAACACTCATGATGCTCAAATTAACATTTAAGATGTAATTAATAAAATATATTTATCCTACATGTGGTTTTATGCAAATGATTAGAGTACTAATGATTTGAACATAGTTTCCGTCGTCTCGTCTCATCTCTTCTACACATATGTGGTAATTGTACTAATCATCAGAATAGATATGCATACATATGTGAATTCATTTTGCTAGTTTGCCAACAACTTTCTCTCTTTTAGATCTACTATTGCATACATACATATGTGGACTTTGAAAGGAAATGTATGTAAGAACGCAGATGTAGAGAGAGAGATAAAGTGCACTTTACTTCAAATGGAAATTGCAATGTTAAAATGGTAATGTATTATATTATGTGTGTTGGTGGATTTTCGGTAGATTTTGTGGGTAGTTTTCTAAGTACTATCTCTCTCTCTTTCTCCACTTGTGTGTAATGATAGTGATATTATAGTAAAAGCTGAATATCTACAACAGATTTTCATAAAACCGTGAAACATAACATTTAGAGTTCTAAAGTCTGTTGATTCTTTTTTGCATTTCAAACTCGTTTTATATTACAACAACTTGGACTATATATACTCGACTATCTCTATTAAAAGCATCTGTAGCTGGAGATGGTTTTGTGGAGACTTGAAGTGACACAAGTTTCTTTATTGAATACTGATGAATGGAAAATGTTTGTTGTCACTGCTAAAGCTACATAGTTACATATATAGAAGCAGATGGTAATATGTATGTTTACAGAGTNGGTTTTGTGGAGACTTGAAGTGACACAAGTTTCTTTATTGAATACTGATGAATGGAAAATGTTTGTTGTCACTGCTAAAGCTACATAGTTACATATATAGTAGAAGCAGATGGTAATATGTATGTTTACAGAGTTGTCTTCTTCTTCTTCTTCTTCCGTCTTTTCAAAACTTATTTACATGAGCGTCACAGAGTGAAAGCCAGCTTCAACCAACAAATATATCCGACTAACAATATGCCATTGCGAAAGTGTGACATGAGAGTTTACATTAGAGAAAATTGTAACAGTTGAATGTTGTGACAGTGAGAGAAGAGAGAGAGACTTGATACATCCTCAACTTGCTTTAATGACTTGGCGTAGAAAAATGTTTCCTTCAACCTCTGTCAAGTGAAGCAACCTACATAATCCTCTCTCTCTTCTCCTACTTTTGCTTTTGAAATATATACAAGTATCTACTATAGTCCAAAAAAGTTATGGGTGCATATGGGTCTTCTTCTCTCTTGTTTGATTTATGTTTAGCATTTGTTTCCACTAAATGTACATATGCAGTATGCAAACTACTCTCTCTCTCTCAAACTCTTAAAGTACACACAGAGGACATAGAAACTGCATAATTGGCCTTAGTTTTAGTGAAACAAAGTTCAAAGGCTCGCCAAGTGTGGCTTTTATTATGCTTCAGTGTACTACATACGTTATATACTAGTAGATATATAGATATATTTATATAGGGAAATGAAAATACTTGAGAGAGAGTCAGAGTTTCCATTTCACTTTTCAACAACTACAAAACACAGAGGAACAACATTCCAAATTCCAACGCAGTTGACTTTCTGTGACATTCCATTTTCGATGCCAATTGTGGTGGCATACTTCACGTACATGTGAAAAAGAGAGTTGAAAGACCTGTGTCTGTCTTGTGATTGTACTTTTTTTTGTGTCACATTACATTCCAAGTCTTTGCTTCTCCTTTTGCTGTATGGAATACACGGATGAGTTAAACTGGACTGATTTTCTAGCTCTTTTTTGAGATGCTATCTGTTCTTACGATTCAAATCTATCTTTTTTACTCTCTCTCTCTCTGTTCAAGTTTTTTAGCTCATCTCTCACTTTCTTTTTTTACGAGCGCTTGAGCTATTGAATACAATGAGAGTGAAAAAGGTACTCAAGAAGAAGAAGAGAGCCAAAGAAAAAGTACCTTTATGACCCACATAAAAATGTAACTGCATCGGTAGCATTGTATATATACTACTAGTTGAGGCGAGGAGAGTAAGGTGTAAAGTGAAATCACACACTTTAGTGAAATAAAATTACATTTTAACGTAGGTTTTTACAACATTCTTGCTTTCATCTTTACACCGGAAATAATGCTTCATGGGTTATCATTGTTCTTTCAGCAGCTCAAGACAGAATTGTTCCATTTTAAAACCACAAGGAGAAGAGAAAGACGACGACAATGGAAAAAAGACCTAGTTATTGCTTCATGCTGTGAGAAAGTGGAAACATTTTTGGCTACTTTGTAAAAAAATTCAACTAAATGTCTTTCGCCTTCCGACTTCCTCTACTCAGCTGGAATAGAGTCATAGAGGAAGAATGTAGCTTTCGTGGTAGTGCTTGTTGCAATAATAATAGTTGTACTTGTCGTCATCGTGTCGTTGTACTTCATAATAGTTTGTCCTATTAGTTTTGTAACTTTTGCTTAGCTTTATGTTTAGAAGAGAGAAGCGAAGAGAGAGAGAAGACGTTTCAACTCATAGCGTTGCCCTAATTTCCTAAAAGTCACAAAGATTCGAGCGGAACAAAAGAGCAATAAATCATACATTCCAACCAAGCAAAATATAATCAATAGTTGCTCTAGTGGTGCTCACAAAACTACACATCACATTATATTTATGTACAAAATGTGTATATACATACATATAGTTACATGTGGAGAACGAAGAAGAGAAAGTAAGTAGAGGATGAAGAGTCAAGCAGTAGAGTCGTGCTTACGAAACCATTATGAAATTGTTGTTTTTGCAAAGCAGAAAAAAGAAAAACTACTACTGCTCTCCTTCTCTCTCAGATGACTGAGTTGAGCAATACATCTTGATAGATGACATAGACTCTCTCTCTCTCTCTTCTTTCCTCTTTTTCTCTAACAGTGCTCTAAACTCACTGGTAGAAAAACTAAAAACACTAAAACATACGCAATGGCTATATAATAATATACGAAGCTAGCAAACACATTTTGCTCTATTGCTTTCCAACTAAACTTCTACACGCAGCAATTCCATAAGTCATTCGTACATGACTAAAAATTGGAGAGTCAGAGTCAAGAGTCGAGATTTTTCAAGGTACTTTTCTAGATCAACCTGAAGATATAATGTAATAAGAACACAGCAGTTAGCAAGCTATACTTATAGACTACTAATGTGCTATAAAGAAAAATTCATATATAACGATGCGAAGATGATTTCTTCAGACTCAAAAACATTTTTATTGTCATTCGCCCTAAGAAATAAATTAACTTTCTCTTGATTCTCTCAAGTGGATTACTGATAATGCGCTCTTCTGTTTCTCTTTGATCTACACTAGTGCAATTTGAGTTCAATTTACCATATTATGTACCACATGCGTCAAATTTTTTTAAAGAAAATGAATTTGTTGCAGTTAGAGACAACATTAGGATATTGCTAATAGTTTATAGTGAAGAGAGACAAAACTTTGTGAGTTTCAAGTCCATTTGTCCATCTGCTTCAGTTCTTCAAGTACTTTCTCTCTGTTCAGTTAAAGTAGAAAGAAGTGATACAAATGAAAACGACGACAAAGGGAAGAACATTTAGCCAAATTACATGAAGAGAGAGAGAGAGAGAGAGGGAAAAGTCCGTTGTGAATAGATGGAGAAATGTTGCAAATGGAAAGTCGGCAGCTGGTGAACTGTTATATACTCACTTATCGCTCCTCTTCTCTAATCTTCCTTTCGTCGAGAAAACAAGCACTTTAGTTTTGAAACTGAGCTCTACTACTTTGAATTGAAGTGAAACATATACACATTTAGACACTTTCTCCTTCATCAGCATCTCTCTACTTATCTCTCTTTTCGAGCATAAACTACAACTCTAGTCAAAGGAAGGAAATAAGTGTAGGTGTGTATATATATTTTAAGGAAACAGTGAAGTAAGAGAAAGAGAATGAATGAATTTTACCAATTCTCTGAAATTTTAGACTAAGAAACATGTTCCAACTATAGTAGTATTAGAGAGAGACAGAGAGAAGATTAAGACTCCACAATTTCCATCTGTTGTTTAACTGCCCTCTGCATAGCTATTCAGCCTTCAAGTCTGAATTAAAAAGTAGAAGAGCAATTCTCCACAGAGAAATTGCAAAGACTAAGAAGTTAGTGCTATTCTATGCTAATAATTAGAGAAAGGACCGTTTTCATGTTTCATTTGCACATTAAAGTAATGATGATTTTTCGCAAATCTGTAAAATTAGTTTTGAAACTAAAAGATTTGTTCTAAAAGTTTTTATATGTAGTTTCATCATATAGGAACACATATATATATGTAAAGTTTGAAGTTATCTTATGGTTTAGAGAAAAGACAAGAATTGATACGCATTATGTTTTGATGTAACTATTTTTGGGTAGAGACATAAGAAAAGAAGGACGTCTGAATTTTATACAAGACATGAAAATCGTTGGAGAAAATTGGAGCTAAGTTCTCTAGTAAGATATGTATATATGTAAAAATACGTGTGCAATTTTCCTCTCAGAACTCCTTTTTACCTTTGACAGTTTGAAATACATTATTTGTAGGCCAGAAAAAAGCATAATAAGAAGCTGACTCTTCTTTCCTTCACTCTAGTGACTGGAAATGAATCACCTGTCAAGGTCTCTTCACGCCATTGTACAAAAAGCCATACTACTATATACATATTCACATATACATATTTCTACTTTTTTTTTCTTCTACTACTCTTTTATTATGTGGATTTCTTGATGTTTGATGAAAAGAATTTTCCTCCTTTCTCATGCTCTTTGCCCTGCTTCTCATTTTACATTGTGACAGGAACTTTTAAAGAGTTTCTCCTTCTTTATTTATTTGGAGCAAAAGATTGTCACAATCCTTCTGACAAATATGAATATTTGATGACAATATTTCAACTTCAGTTACTCCCTATAGACTTCTTTCATTTGAGTTTAGCAAATTGCACAATTCTCAAATTATGCCAACATTTTCTCCTTGATTACAAAAAATCAAGAAACTGCATTCTACTCGAAGAAAGGTTTGTAGATTGTAGAAATGCACATATAGATGTACAATATCTGAGTAGAAAATTAATTAAGAAGAAGAAAAAACCCTAAAGAAAATAATACAGGGCCAATATATAGAGCAATCAACAAGATTAAAAGGAAGAGTTGTTGGACGATTCACTTTTCTCTATAGAACAAAACTCTCTTCTTGAAGACTTTTGATGCATTTTTTGTGTCATGTTTTGTACCTTTATATTATGAAAAACTTTTCTTTTTTGTATCTTAAGCAATTTAGCTACAACTAATAAGAGAGAGAAGGAAAGCAAAAGTGAGTGATCTTGAGTCAAAAGTTTCATTTTTCTCCTTAAAAGACTTTTTTCTCTTCTTTTCCAAGTGACATTCTCTAATACAAAACGTTGACAGAATATGACATACAAAACGTAATTCCATTCTAGTACTATAGTAGAAAGGGGTAAAACTTTATTCACTTTCTTTTACATTTTTCTCTATGTACGTAACTACCATTGTATATGTCATTCTTTTTTGACTCCATTTACTTTCTCTCTCTTTTTCTACTCCCAAACCTTTCTCTGCATAATGCTACTTTCAATTTTATTATGTAAGGTACAAGAGACCTTATGCTATTCATCCAACTCTGTATTTTTTACGACAGCTCATTGAGAAGAAATCTGTTGCAATTTAGTCTAACCATTTCCCAAAACTCTAACTAATTCCAATCCACGTCGACCCATATTTCAAAATATTCCAACTCACAGAGCTAACCAAACTTTATATATATCTCTATCGTGTTTGTTATGATATACTCTGCCTTCATTTTTTTCTTATTATGTCATTTGAGAAGAAAGCCTTTTTTAACGTTTCCTTTATCAAATATTGGTTTGGTGCTGCGATGCGTGTATATAGAAAAAAAGAGTTTACAACAATGACACAGATCTGGAGTTGACAGCTTTTTTTACCTATAAAATCTTTTTCCTTTTTGGATTATTTTTATATATGCTTAAATACAGGCAGGAAAGACATTAGGGCTCATTTCGGAACTCAAAGGACATTACAAGGAGCCATGTTTCATGTTTTCCACAATTTATTTGGATTTTATGCTATAAACTTTGTCTAACCATCTCATTCAATTTTTCTAACACCATTGGAGAGAGAGATATATATAGTACAGAGAACATCAATGAACTAATATGCTCACTTTTTCCCTTCTTCCAGATACTTTAGTTCCTATACGTAGTTCTTCTTCGAAATTACCAAAGTGTCTCAGAGAGTGTCGCTTAAAGTGATTCAATAAAGAAAAATTTACAATTCTGAAAAAGATAGAATGGATATAGCAATAAGAAACTTATATATATAAACGTCGGTTCAAAATCGATTCCTACGGAAAGGAAATCATGTATCACACACAAACTCTTCAGGTGCTCTCTCTCTTTCTTTTCTACATAGTCTAAAATACATAAGAAGATATCATAGCGTATAAATTTCACTTGGATGACGACTGCTGCTATCAGTTGAAATTTTCTCATAGTGTATTACCTCCATTGTATACAAGAGATGATGATGATATTGTGTATAGTAAAGTAACAAAACTTGAAAGTCTATATTCTATTGTGAACAAGACGTTACTACATCTGATGAAAGCAAAGCATTTTATCCATTCAAAAGTGAGTACAGAAGCTTTCTCTACTATTCACATCACAGGACTTGCTTTTGTATACTTGCTTACTTCTTATTCTCCCCTTAAAGTCCTAAGTCATTGAACGATGTCATAGCCAAGGGCAAACCGCTTCAGCAACAAAATGTTAATCTAAAGCCTTCAGATTTGTGAGTCACAGATGTTGGAAAGTGCATTGAAGAAAAGTTTTTTGAAAAGAGTTTTTTTTTCTTGTATCTTCTTATGTACTTTTTTATATATAAAGAGAAGAAGAAGGAGTATATTTAGAAAGATTTTGAAAAAAGATTTTACAAGTTGAGAGTAAAGAGAAGAAGAAGATTCAAAGAAGTGCACAAAGTACTAAAGAGTAATGTATAGTAGTACTTTTCCACCTTTTGTCAATAAGTATTTTACATGAATTGGATAAAGAGATTCGTCTGAAAAAGGAATGTAAAGTGATATCATACTTTCTCCATTTCAAGGAAAGCTTTTGTATACAACTGTCTGTAAATATGTTGTCAACTTGAGGCATTTTGTATAAAAGTGTGTTGCACCAAATAAATAAGAATACTCCGAATATGAAAATTCAATATATCTAATTTTGTCTACGTGTTTGTCAATACCGAAAAATATTTTATGAAATTCATTTTGATTTATTTATTTATCAGATTCAAAAAGTAAAACGTATTTACTAAGAAAGGGCTTGTTTACAATATATTTTTCATATGCAAAGAGAAAGTCAAGTTGATTTAGTCGACCTGTCGTTGTATATAAATATAAATATTGTATAAGAGAATGAATAAATTGAATAGTTTGTTATCTTCCTGCGTATAGCACATTGATATAAACTAAATAAACAACCTAATAGAGACACACAGAGAAAGAAGGAAAGAGAAAGTAAACAACTCAAAAATAATAAATCTAAGAAACTATAAATAGTACATTGACTTTTTGTCAACGATAAAATGCTAAAAGATTGCTTCTATTTATATAAGGTTAAAAGTCAACATTAAATAAGATCTTGTGTATGAAGTATACCAATATAATTTTATAGGGACTAAATGGAGAAATAACAATAATATTTACTTTGAGAACAACATTATATAGAATAGTCACTTCCTCTATTATTATTTTATTGCACACGATATAAGTTACATTCTTGGTTTCTGTTTATGTTTATATTTTATATGCTGAATTCAATAAAAATGCATTGAGACTCCTCGTAAACAGAAAATTATGTTTGATTCTTAATGAATTTTTTAAATTGATAAAAATTGAAAGTCTTGAAGACAACTAAATAGGAAATAGAAAAATGCATGATATATAATTCACCAAACCAAGAAAAAAACTAAGAAGAAGGGACCAAGTATTATACTATCAATATAACTAATGTACATTACAAAGACTATGTGGACTAGAGAAAAAGAGACAGGAGGGAGTGAAATATTGCTTTGGAGTAACAAGGACAATTCCAATTTTTCAAGCTTGTTCTTTTTGGAAGAAGGTGACTATGACTAGAGCCTTGTATACTTTGAAATACTGGTAATGGCTCTGTGTCCATTTACTATTTGTCTTGTTCCTCATTTCGATCTGTTCTCCCTTGGCCTTGTGTCCAAAGTAAGACCAAAGTGCCCAAGAGAGTGAAAAAGTATTTTCCTTCTACAAAGGAATGTGCTTAGCAGAAAGAAAAAGAGAATCTAAAAAGAACAAAGTTCATGACCATTTATATATGTACAGAATGTAATAAATGTAAGACAATATAGAATAATGTCAAGTGACAAGTTAAGTTAGCTAGAAAAGACAAGGAAGTATATATGAATGCATGGATACAATATAGAATATAAAAAGAAATAGAAACTTGACTTGGCCAACTTGCATAATGTTAATATTACTTTAGCATGTGAAGACAAAAAAAAAACTTTGTAATTTATTCAAGGCAATGAACATTTTTCATTTATGATTTTTATTATATGCTTTTTAGCTTCTAATAAATTTAGTTTAGTTGAATATTGTACAATTTTCAAGAGCCTATCATTTCTTCTTTTTATTCAGAGGTTTAGCTGAGCAAGAGATTTCATGACGCTCAATTCTATCAGGAAAAAATCTTCTGTGACAATTTTTACATTCAATAAGTTCTCTCATATGCTCTTGATATGCATTTTGAGCTACTTTCATGAAGAGATCACTGTCCGCTGTGAGAATCAGAAGATTTAATATAATAAATATGTATATGTCTTATAACACACACTTTCAAATTTTCTATTGAACTTACGGTCTATAAGAACTAGCCCACGTATGAAGGTAATACAATTAACAGTCGTTGATGATGATGATGTTGTCGAGGCTGAAGATAGTGAAGAAGATTGTGGTAATTGTTTCTGCTTGTTCACAAGATTGGATTTATTATTTTGAGACATGGTTTATGTCAAATTTTCTGAAAGACAACAGTTCTTGGATTAAATCAATTTATGGATTACATCGTAGTAAACAAATTATATAGACTACCGTAGATATACTACAGGATTCTCTATGGTATCTACCAAAACTCACACGCCTACATACTTATGTCAGAAAAATATCGCAGAAAGTAGCTTAAAGAAACTTATCAAGAGTCAAGCAATTATGATGAGAACAAAGTAGTACAGAGGACAAATGTGCTTGTTTCGCTTTTTGAAACTATTAAAATGTACTTCGTGAATAATTGATATAGTCATATAAATGAATGTTCAAAACTTGAATTTGAAATGTGAAGATATAAAAAGTCAATATTTTAGAACGAAAATATTGATTTTAATTAGAAAATATGTACTATGTATATTTCATGTCGTGGTAAGTTACTTTTTACTAGAAATTATATAAAAGCAGTGGAGTATTTATGTTTGCGACTAAATTAAACTTTGACTGTAAAGTAAAAAGAAATATAAAATTCAGAAGAAGTGACTCTCTCTTGATGAATATATTGGTCAATAAGAAGCCTTATCATGAAATACAACTTTGGATATAATCGTGAACAAAAAAAATTAATTTTACTTCAGTACATACATATAATTCTTTTGCTAACATTTTAAAATCATAGTGGCCCATGAAAAGATCTTATTGTGTAATTTCCTTGTCTCAAATCCAAATATACATATGTAATAAAATCATATTCTAATTTAGGCTAATGTCTAGAACGTATGCATGATTTGTTATAAAAAGCCAATGGACTATGTAATTTATTCAAATATAAATGAAAAATTATACTTGTGATTTCTAATAAATTTTATATACCAATATTTAAAAATCCTCAAGAATGCAACTACTGCTGTTGATGGTCTTCTTTGGGCTCCTTTCTAACTTTACTATGTTTAGTTTCAGATAATGATCTACCCTTTACAGAATGATGATGACCTACACCTTCCATTAGACCTTCGGTTGGCCTAATTTTATTTATATAATAAGGACTATTCAATGTACTTTTCCCAACAAATAATCCAGATTTAAGGTTTTGCAGGAAAATGCTGTAAATGATGTTGTTCTTGAAAACCACCTTGTGGATGAAGACCTGGACCAGTTTGATTTCCTTCTGTAGTCATTTTCACAATTTTATAATCTTTTGTTAGACCAAGTCGATATTCTCCTTGTTCTCCTAATCCTTCTCTTGGTACTTGAGAATTTAAATCTTCTGGAGAGTTTAGTCCACGAGGTTCCAAATTATCATCATTTGTGGTTTTACCTACATAATCTTCAACTTCTTTAGTACCTTTTTTAACTCTACGTTGTTGTTGATCAGAATTTTTAAGATATATTTCTCCTCCATCTTGTTTCTCTCTTTGATCGTCACCTAAATGAGATCTTCTTATTTGAGCTTGTGGCCTTATAGCTCCTACATTTTTATTATTGTATCTTGTTGCAACTGCATAAGGTATAGTAGAAGTTCCTTCTGAAACTTTTCTAATTCCATGACTTGTTAAATCTTTTGAATTTCTTGAACTCTTTGGTGACTCATTTTTAGATCTATTTTTATCAACTCTTAATGGTATTCTTAATAGAGGAGAACGAGTATATTCAGTTCCTCTTGTTGGTTGTGGTGGCTCTTCAATATAATGTGGATGAGTTTGTCTATTACGTTCATAAGAATCTTTCCGGTTACCACCACTTTGAGTTTCACCTCTAGGTTGATTTTCATCATAAATGTTTTCAAAATCTTTGTTGACATCATCAGCAGGATAGTTTTGGTTTCCATTTCTGTTATCTCTACGATTTCGGTCATCACGTAAATTACCTCTTGGTTCTCTGACAGTGTCAGTTCCAACGCCAATGTCAATTCCATGTGAAGGACCATAATAATTTCCATCACTGTTGAGAAATGGATTATCAGGAATTTGTAATTGATTCTGATGTAGATTATTATCATCTTTAGTTTGTTCATAATATCTTGGGCTACCTCCTGGTGAATTAATTTCACGAGGTCTAGCAATTCTAGTGTAACTTCCTTGAGGAGAATTAATTCCACGAGTTGGATAATTTTGCCTACGTTCATTAGGATCATTACGATAAACCTTCAGCATCTCTTGGTCTACGTTGTTGTTCATCAGATTCTCTACGATACTTGTCTCCTCCATCTTTGTAATCTCTACGATTTTGGTCATCACCTAAATTATTACGCTTTCTAAATTCAGCTTGTGATCTTGTAATTCCTACACCTTTATCATTTCTAGTTGAATCACCAACAAGTCGACCAGTTTTGAGATTTTGTCCATTTGGTGAAGTAGTAAAGTCATCATAGAGAAATGGATTATTAGTATTAGTAACTTGTTTCAGTAATTTTTTATCATCTTCTGTCTCATCGGGAAACACTAAACCATTTTCTATACGTGTTTTTCTTCGAGGCCCATTATTGTATTGGCTTTGTTCAGGTGACTCATAATAATTGGATTGGCCAATTCTAGTTTGACTACCTTGAGGTGAATTAATACCACGATTTCTTGTTGGACTTCCTTGAGGCGAAGAAATACCACGAGCTCTGTTATTTTTGTCTCTGGTCAAACTTTCTTCTGGATAATTAATTACAGGGACTCTTCCAGTTCTATTTGGACTTCCTTGAGGAGAATTTATTCCACGATTTCTTCCAATTTGAGTTGCACTAGCTTGAGGAGAGTTAATTCCACGATCTCTTCCTGTTCTAGTTGGACTTCCTTGAGGAGAATTTATTCCACGATTTCTTCCAATTTGAGTTGTGCTAGCTTGAGGCGAATTAATACCACGAGTTGGCCAATCACCTGAAGTTCTATTTTTGTCAACTCTCAGCGGTATTCTAACTAATAAAGAATTGGCATAATCAGTTCCTTTTGTAGGCTCAGATGGTTGCTCGTTGTACTTTTGTCTTCGTTGTTCATCTGAATCTTTGCGATAACCTTCACCTTCTCTAAATCTACGTTGTTCATCTGAATCTCTGCGAGGATAACTTTCACCATCTTTCTGTCTACGTTCCTCATCAGAATCTTTTCGACGATAACCTTCACCATCTTTGAATCTACGATTTTCATC